>JABFDZ020000022.1:11588686-11601627 GCA_019775955.2 Pollimyrus isidori
TGGGGATCCGGCCCCCAAGGAGACAGTCTGGCAAAACTCTGGCCCTCTGACAAACATAGTTGATGACTCCTGCACTAAATGGTACTTCCACCCTTCAGAACGTGTTTTTGTTTTTAAACAAAAAGTTACAAAATCGCTGCATTCCTAGTTGTTAACAGAATAAAATACTTCCAGATCAAAACCCTCTTATGCAAAGCGTCCTGCAAATGGTATGCAGTTGACCTCACAGCAGGAAGAAGTCACTGAAAGGCAGAATTACCGTTCAGCTTGAATACCGCAAAAACGCATCTAAAATAGGTAAGAGCTGATGAAACAGATTAACAAAGAACATGGGATCTCTTTTCACAGGCTGCCGAAAACTAAATAACTATCAGGCAATATCTAGTACATACTGTTTTCAAACAAGAAGCTTAAAGTGTTAGCTCTGAATTATAACTTCCATTTCATTTCAAGTAACAGCCATCAGCTGAGGTAAATTAGCTGATGCCAAGACTGCACATTTAATCCTTTTCTTCATAGCAATCTCAATTCATATCTCTACATGATCTCATTTGAGGGCGGAATCGCGACCTCACTCCCTTGATCTGTTCCCATTCTTACATTGCATCATCCCAAGCACTCCATTTACCCTAAACCGTATAATAAAGCGACAGGACTGCATTACACCATATTACAGGAAGAGGGGGCAGAAAAACGTCCTAATAACAGCAGACAAAGTGCATGTGAAGCACGTCTCGCATTTTGAAATGAGTCGCGTCGTGTTAAGAAGCAGAAGCGTGCGCTTTCCTAGAGGGGGGGGGGGGGGGGGCTGCCCAAACGGAGCTGCGATTAACTATTGGGACCCCGGTGCCAACTACAGTTCGTGCGTAACAAACAGCGCGTTCAAACATAAGGCTGCTCATAAGGGCACCAGGGCACCCATCGCCGCAGTTCAGTGATCACTTTTGTAATCGAATCATCAGATCTGTGTCCGTGTGTTTTGGACACAAGTTAAGAGAGGAGCCGAGCTGCCAACTGATGGCCACTTGGTGGCAGGTTGGATCTCATGGGGAGGGAAGATGCCGGACAGACACGGTCGACCCACGTGAGGGTACGCCGGGAGCGTCTGCTGAAGGCTGCGAGAACGCTGACCTCCCTCCTGAATCTCAGTGATACGCCTTCCTTGAAGGAAGCAGAGTGGGAAGACTAAAGGACGATTCACCCATCATTAGGGCCAAGGCCCCTGAAGTAGTCAAAAAAAACTCCTGGGTGGCAAGGCTCGGGGGGCGGATGAGATTCTCCCAGAGTTCTGGAACGCTCTGGATGTCGTTGGACCATCTTGGCCGACACGCCTCAATACTGTGTGGATGCTGAGGGGCAGCGCCATTGGACTGGCAGACCGGGGTAGCGGTGCCAATCTTTAAGAAGGGGGACTGGAGGACGTGTCCTGACCTCACACTCCTCAGCGCCATTGGACTGGCAGACCAGGGTAGCGGTGCCAATCTTTAAGAAGGGGGACTGGAAGACGCGTCCTGACCTCACACTCCTCAACCTCCCTGGGAAGGTCTTTGACGGCGTGATGGATGCAAGAGGAACAATGCAGATTCCATCTTGGCCACAGAACACTGAACCAGTGCTTTACCCTCACAAGAATACTGGAGGGTTCATGGGAGTTCTTCAAAACAGCGGACGTGGAAAGGACATATGACTGTGTCCCTTGGGGGTCCTGTGGGGGGTGCTTCAAGACTATGGGGTAAGCAGTCTATTGTTGAGGGCCATCAAGTCCGTGTTCTTATTCACAGTGCATTTACCTGTTTATCAGAACATAACCCTGGGAAGAGACTGTTTTGGAATCTTGGAGATAAAATTCACCAGGAGTGGGAGGGGATCGCCATGACGGTGCCAGTGAAAGCCAAACAATTTCCAGACCTCGCTCACCAGGTTTTTGGGAGTTGATGAATCAGCACATTCATCCAAAATACACGTTATTTTACTAGCTTCCTTACAGGACAGTTTAACCATTGCCTAGTTTGTAGATCCTGACAGAGGCCACTAGGCAAAATAAAATCGTGTATTAGATGACTAATAGTAGCCTACATAAAGTGTAAAAAAAAACATGGATTTTCGGAGTCAAATATGTAAATATTTTTAGAAACCAAATTTTATTTGGATGAAGTTCAATATTCCAGGCCTACAGACACAATGGTGAAATGCACATACAAGAGTCTGGCTAAAAAGCATCAGAAGCATCCATTACATTGTACAGAACAACTACAGGTCACTAAACGGAAGGACTCACGAAGTGACAGGTTTCAATAACAGACACTAAATCATATGATTTGTAATGAATTCAACAAATGCATTCAAACAAAAGGTGCTAGGAGATTTTAAAAAAAAAAAAAAGGGCTGAAACTATTACTCAGGATTTGGATTCTGCCAGGCGGTATATCGGTTCGTCCATTATATTGGCTTTCGTTTGCGGCATGGTATGAATTTCATACACTACCATACAGCTGTTTCAGCGATGCTACTGTAACAGTTTAATAGGCAGCAAATCATACAACTGTTAGCTACTAAAAGTGCCATGGATCATTGGGCAGAACGTTATGAAGGGACCCCTCTTAACAGTTTGCACCCCTTACCAACAGTTAACTTTATAACAATTTTTCATAAATATTCAACTAAATAGTATTTATAATATTTCTTTATACCTTGAAACTGTCACGATCAAATACAATAATACAATTTTTTTCCCTCATTCCACCCAGGACTAGTTGGATTCATAAAAAGCCACAAGGCGAATTCTCTGCCTCAATTCTCCCATGTACTTAAGTCAAAAAAAAGCACAAGCCTCACCAACTTTCCACTTTGGCACATATGTCCATCAACTAAAGTGCGGAATTGAAGTACACCAACGGGGCCCCCACACCAACGGGGCCCCCACACCAACGGGGCCCCCACACCAACTTTTTGCTCAGCTTTTTTCATGTAGGTGCACTGACAGAAAATAGAAGTGCACCCACATTTTTCACAAGGCATTTAGCATCACAATAATACTTAAAGGGTAACCTTTTTGGCATTTCCCATACACACTGATAGTTATATAAATGATCGCAAAGAGGAATAAAGGAACAGCTGAATGTTTGTCTTAGGGCTGAACGATTTGGGGAAAATATCGAACTGCGATTTTTCTGACAGACATTGAGATTGCGATTCGATTTGCGATATAATTTGTCAAGCTTCTGTTGAATATTCAATGTGTATTAAATTTAAAACATACGAAATTCCATTAAAATTTTAACAAATATTCCCACAGCAATGAACTTCAGCGTAGGCAATGGTTTTGTTTGCGCTAATGTGTCACTGTTAACAGCAGCAAATCCAACACGCAGAAAGCTGCAGAGTTCATTACGGAGTGGCCGTTCTGTCCTGAAAATGTAAAGCTGGAAACCTTTCGAATGTAGTACGCATTTTACAAAACGTCAAATAAATAGACTTGGTTTATTGGCGGCCATGCTGGTGTCCACTTTTTAACAACCGTATAAGGTTATGGTTTATACAAATTAATTCAAGGGAAACAAAATACGTGTGTTGAGTTGCAAACTCACGGGTTTGGGTAGCACGCTTTCAGACTCATGCAAGAAACCTTATGGAAAATCTAAATGATTCCATTACGAACTTAGACTTAGCTGCATCAAAAACGTCTCGGCAGTTTGCAAACCCTACAGACTATTTACACGGTAATAAAACTCTTACACACGCAACTGTATGTCCAGAGTCGTCTCAAACAGAAAACCTCACTACAGGCAGCCAACCAAAGACTCAACTGAAGCAGCTTATTCCTTTGCCTCGTTGCTTGTTCCTCAGTCAAGGACAACGGCGCATGCACACACACACACACAACGGCGCATGCATGCATCTTATAGAACAAAAATAAAATGGTGATACCACAACCTGTGGAGGCAAGTTTGTGCACCCAAATCGGCGAAAATCATATTTACAGTTAGATGATTTTGTCTGGTCATTTGATATTTTACTTCCATGTTCTGAGTAATGCCATATTATGAAGGATCCCTGCAGTGTTTTTTTTTTTTTAACACTATACCTATCCGTCTATCTATTCTCAAACCATCAATAACAACCAACCAGGTGTTCTGGTGCCTATTAAGGTTGCACTTAAGAAGCTCTCCTCTAAAGAGATTGTCTGGGGAAACAGATGTAGGAAAAAAAAAAACCTTCTGCAAGATCTCTGGAATCTTCGGAAAATGCCAAGAGTCATTGTAATTGCAACACGCACTCCTGAACAGTAACTGCTACATACAAATACTCTCAGAATCACGCATTAGATCTCAGCCACACATCAAGTGTTTTGTTAGTTATTTTATGAATCGCATGAAAGCTACAGTCCTTGACTACGGAGGACTGATCAAGTGTGTTAAACTCCATCATTTTTCCTGAGTAAGAGTCACATATTTAATGCGTTTTGATTGTGTGGCATCCAAACAGTTCTCTTTTGCCATCAAACCCTTCCATTACTGACAGTAGTATTATCAGGCAGTACGGTGCACTTGATGAATGGATTCGCTTTTCACAAACCCTTCATACGCTTTACTATGCCTCGGCTAGTAGCGTAGAAATTCTTAATTAGATATTCCCAATTCCTTATGTCAATTTCACAATGTACAGTGGAAAACCGTTATAATAATCATAATGGTTATAATGAATTACCACTTGGTACAGAATCATTCCTAAAAAAATGTGCTTATAGTAATGAAGTAGTCTGTTCGCAGTGTTCACTTTCGGTCTTTTTAAACCAGACGACAAATGGAAATAACTAAGACTGCAGCAATCCTGTTTATTACTTTACTTTGGTTAACTAAGACTGCAGTAATCCTGTCTATTACTTTACTTTGGTCATCCTACTTCGCCTTGCTTTAACCAGTCTGCTTCTAGGTACAAACCTAAACCTAATTTTACCCAAGTTTGCACAGAAAGCGACAGGATTTTCTCTCAATGACTCATCAGAACTTCAACTGTACTGTATTTTGAAATTGCCAAAATTAAGTAAATAGCGACATTATGCATTCTTTTACGTTATATTCACGTAACAAATACAGACAATCCTCACTTAACGACAGTTCCAGTTTACACTGCACTCATGGTCACATGAGAAAACACACGCATTTCCCACTAAATATTACATGTTTACAGCTATTACAACATGAATACACAAACCCATTCATTTACACCACAGTTCAAGACGATTGGTCGACTTTTTATGGGGACCGAATATTAATGGTTTGTCTCAAAGCATTTAGGCAGTAGTTCACAGTTTGGCTTTACAACAGAAAGAATGGTACTGGTTACTCAAACTGATAATGATCAGTGCCAAGGACATACTAAATCTCAGACATCAAATCTATCGTCTGGAACAGCGTTTCTCAAACTGATCTGTCCTGAGACCAGTCATGCCCGGCTTTGGGGCTGCAGGGCCCTGAATAAACAGCCCCCCCAACCCCCCGTGGATGAGCATCCACATACATAGATATTACTACAGATAGATCGTATTACTACCATTATGACTACTACACCACTACTGTTAGTATTATTAGGGCTTATACCCATGTCAGAACAATATTAAACATGACCTAACAGGAGTGCTTCGGCTAAATTTGAGATTGCCAATTAATTATATTATTGGCAAGTAGAAAAACAGATACAGTAATTAGGCTGTTATCATTAATATTACGTGCATTATCGTGTTTTTTTTAGAAGTCATCCGATTTATCTTTTAGATGTGCACATTTTGTTTCCGGCGTAATTTTGATGGTTTCTTAGCCTCGTTCCTCAGCATAGTTTGGCAGATGACAGATTAGTCCCCCCCCCAAAACCATCGGAGAAAATAAAACTGAAGTGAGACACAGTGAGAGCAGCCACGAGATCAGACCTGATCTGACTGAATTCTGATCGGTGCAGAAGCGAGGCTCCGCGAACCAGCAGGAACCTCCTGACGGACCGGCACCAGTCCGTGGCCCATAGTTTGAGAAGCGCTATTCAGGGGGCAGGAGAAACACACACGGCGGCAGAACAAGCAAAGCCGCTGTAAGGGTTGCCTTTTTATGTTTATTAAATTAGCATTAGCATGGAAAGCATTTTAATACGTTTTGTCATTGTAGCTGCTAAATACACTCATTATTAAAGCCATAAAGCTGTCTGCCTGCAGCCTCTGATTCTCTAATAAATAACAGTTTGAAAGAATTTAGGTTAAAACCTAGGCTTACTCTACGTTGATTGATGGTACCTGCGTGTGCGCGTGTTCCATGAATGTTGGGCTTGTTGTGGCCAGTGCCATCATAAAACAAAAATGGACACTAAAAAGAGTAACGAAACTGAATAAAAATGAAGTATATTTGCCAAAAAACATTGTATTTTAGACTGAAAAAGTAGCTCTATGGTTGTACCTTGTTGAGCTGCCCCTTTCTTCACCGTCACTTCAGTGATTTCTGCGTGCGCATGTTCTGCTAATCAAGTTTATTACGCACAAAGGGTGCGACGAATTTACACAGAATACTAACTTTTAGGCATCACAAGAAGCCCCACACTAATTTTAGACTTGCTACTAATATGCGCATCAATCCGTAGGTATAAGTAACTTCCATATGGTGCAGAGAAGCCGGCATCCATTTTCTAAAGCCCTGAAATAATATGTAGTTTGTCATCACGAAAAAGTTCGCCTGAATGAGGATCGCAATTAGATTCTACGGAGGAAAATTAATCGTTTAATCAAGCAATCAGTAAAATAGTTGATAGATTAATCAATATAAAAATAGTGATTCCTGGCAGCCGTACCTGCAACAAGTTGAGAGCAGAAAAAGAATCTAACTTCCAAAGACGCTTATTTTCTTCGCGCGCTCACTGCATTTACCAGTACGGGTATAAGATGAATGCTGACACCAGACCTTCACTCACCGCATTTCATATTCAACATCCAGGAAACGCAATGGAATTTGCTCCAATATCTCAGTGATTTATTACAGTCCTCAGTAAGACAACTGAGGCACAGCCTCACCACCATAATGCACGCAGAGTCTCTGCGAGAGTAAATTGTGCAAAGTGCATTTCGGTTAGGTTGGTGGTCACAAACTAGTCTTCCGGGAGAACAACTTCCAATCACCCCCTCCCATCCGTCGATAAACCATAACGACTCCTCCCCTCATGGGAAAATTGACTTGTCGATATTCTATAGCTCACCAGATAGAAAACAACCTCTCTCTGATTGTTGGAAAGCACTGCTCTAAGATCACTGACTATTTCTTTGCAAAACACTTAAGGTCAACCGGACTAACCAGCAGACCGCGTGTGTCTCCCTAGATAAGAACACGGGCACGGACTCCGATCATAGTAATGCATCGTGAAAAACAACGTATGACCAAAACAAGCGGCCTAACATGCAAGGCGGCCGGACCGGGCCGGCTCTGCGACGCACCATTTCACTACCCGCTCCCACAAACGACCAACACCCCGCCGACCGCGCAAACCAGGAGGCGCCTCGGCTCCACGTTAAGAGACACGACTGGTGCCACGGCTCGGTTATTTAAGGATTTTTATCGCCTTAGCGTCCCGGAAACAGCCCGGAGTGCCGAGCCTAAAGCGAGGCCTCGACCAAAAGCACTAACGTTACTTACTAGGCAGTTATGCGCCACCATTAAGTGTGTTCATGTGCTGTTGGGCTGGGCAGAACAGAACATTATTTAAAAGGGGGATTATTCACAACCGCCGCGAAACACGTCAACCGTCGTGTTCAACCTATATTGATATGGTTACATCTATAATCCGACTTCGCCCGCTCCAGACGGAGCCCGACGATAGCGAACACGCCTTAAGACGGTCATACATACTTTCGGACACAGAGTCAGCTGCGCAGACTTGTGATAAGTAAAATTTTGCTAAACACGGAGTCCAAATGAGAAATTCCATAAACTTTACCGAGCCTATCGGCGATTTCGAAATGTCGACCTACGGGTGCAACTTATCCTCCGACATCCCGACGCCCATATTACGGACAAGCCAGGCCGGCTTGGCTGGGAGTCAGACAGAGACGTTACGCCAAAGGAATAGCAACTTGCGTTCCCATGAAGACAAAAACCACCAAAGGAGTTCAGAAAGCTGGCGAAACTGCCGGGCAGCAGACGGCTTTTGGGCCTCGGCTACGGAGAGCCCCATGACGCGGCTTTCGGGCCTCGGCTACGGAGAGCCCCATGACGCGGTCTCCTATTGAGAGCTAGCTGGCTACATAAACAAGCAAATATGCCAACGACACGGGGGTTCAACTTACCCTTCTAGCGTTGTTTCAAAAGACGAATAGCGGGAAAGTGCTTAATGCTCTATACGTATATCGACTCGTCTAAATGTTAACAGCAGCTCAAAAATTAATTATATAACTAAGAAAATCCCTTTAAAAATTCCTCTTGAGCAGTGCGCTTTAGCTGTATCTTCCAGCACTGGGCTCTGCAAAATGGCTGCCTTTCCTGCACGCACCATCTAAACCTCAAACGAGGGGGTTGTCTCATCTGGAAACAAAATGAAATTCACCAAAATTATGTGCTGCAACTCAAAATACTATTATTTTATTTTAAAATTCATATATACTCGATGATTTATTACATTTAAACGATCGGTCTGCTCTGTGTTAATTCTGTAGTTACTGAGAAAAAAACACCCCCAGAGTTTCTTAATGGTAAATCCCTTAACAGTTCCTGCAGAGTGGAAAAGGGTGAGATCGCCTAGTGACTTACCTTGTTGCAGTTTTTGTGCATATGTACTTCGACAGTACTTGTGCTTGTTAATTTTAAAACAGTATTTTGTGCAAGCATAATTATTTTCAGCGGTGCATATTTTAAACATGTCATCAGTTTATATAGCAGGAGAAATATGTATGTTGTTCTATTTATGCATGTCGGTTGTACTGCATAATATTTCATATGCTGTGTTTTTACTGGTCAAATTAAAGTTTAATTGTGCATTATAGTGCCAGCAGTGAATTTATAGACATCTTTTAACCGACCAAAAATTTGTCTTAACTACTGTGTCGCGTTCAAGCGATGTAGATGTAATCTAAAAAAATATCTCACACTTAAATAGGGCGTACACTGTCACCAGAGACAGAACTCTTCCTCTCCTTTGCAAATAAACTGGGTTATACAATTTGATTTCACTTACACATTTTGGAATAGCAATTTAGAAAACACTTAGTGGTTTGCACTAAAATCTAGTATGGGCCATTTTTCACAATTTTGTAGTGCTTCTTGTTTTATTAAACAGTTCTTCACGTTGGGAATAACTGAAACGAGAATAAGTTGTATATTATGACTGAGGACAGTTGCCATTTTAGGTGCTACTTTTGACTTTGCAGGTCTCAGCACATATTGAGTACATGGGTCACGTGGAAGGGAGTGGGTGGGTAACACGGAAAAATCCTAAGTTAATAAGTTGACAATGACAATAAGCACGACGTTTATTATAAATGCCACAATGCATTTATCAAAATTCATGCAATCATCATTCCACACATAGTAGGCATTACATACAAAAATGTTTCGGTTTCAGTGCTGGACTTGTCTAGCAGGTATGCTACGATTTGATGGTGATACTGCCACCACACTGGTATGGCTCCAGTGAAGTTTCATTTTAAACATTTTACTCTTTGATTCTTTTGTATATCCCAACATGGGTAGTTTCCGCATTAAGCATGATCGCTGGTGGTGCTCCCACTTCCTGGTGATGCGCTGTTCAGCCTGCTGTGTGTCTCGTGGTGAATGCGTACTTATCCATCCATGTCTATGAGTTGTAGACTGGGATAGATAAGTACGCATTCACCTTGAAGAACGATTGTATGTAAAAGCCAAAATGCGTACTCATTTTATGTGCATTTCCGCTGCTATGTATTTTAATCTTTATATGCTAACTCTACTAATTTGCGATATACCTGTTAAAATACAAGGTATTTTTCTTGTCATAGTAGCGCAAATGCACATAAAATAAGTACGCATTTGCGCTTTCATAAACAATCGAGGTATCGTTTAAGGTGAATGCGTACTTGCATACCAGTTATGTCCATCATACCTGGTTATACAAATGGGTTATTTTGCCTGGCAGTGACAGTGTCAGGTTTTGCAGAATTAACAGTGACACAGCAAAGCATGAAGTAGTAATGACAGGCGTAGCAGACAACGACAATACAGGGCGCACGAGTTACAAAAATCTTAGCACAGCACACACAGCGCCGATTTGCTGTTAAATTAACAAAGGCAGTGCTCATTAATTAGGCATATTTCCCAGTCCAAAAACCGACATTTGTTATTAATCATGTAAATGGGAAAAGACATCATGATTTAATCGGCTTAACCCGTCATTTACGGCTATAATTAACCGATCTGTCCTGTACAGCAGGGATAAGAGGATGACTCGAGTTGGTAAACATGATGCAGTTAATCCTCCGTGCC
The DNA here is from genome assembly GCA_019775955.2 of Pollimyrus isidori. NCBI lineage: Eukaryota > Metazoa > Chordata > Actinopteri > Osteoglossiformes > Mormyridae > Pollimyrus > Pollimyrus isidori. The sequence goes on from JABFDZ020000022.1 coordinate 11,599,168, forward strand.
GCGGGGTGGCGACGATGAGCGACGCTCCCGGACCGAATGGAAGCGGAAATGGTCTTTTTATTTCGGGCAGCTTCGGACAGAAAGGTGACGGATGTGGGTCGCAGTCATAGCGTCGGGTTCTGGGGGACGTCGCGATGTCGGGGGTTTTGGCCAGATTGCTATTTTATCCTACTCTTGGCTACAATGTCGTTATGGAGAAAGTATCATCCAGAAGGTGGTTTGACCGTGTGGATAATACTGTAATTCTCGGAGCGCTTCCCTTTAAATCAATGACAGCCGAGGTAAACCGTAAAGTGCATTTAAATGCTCGTTGCCTTTTTACTGTTATGTGGAGTTCCTGCTATCCATATACATCTTTGTATATATACTTTATAACATTTAATTCCCAGTTGGTACAGACAGAAAATGTCCGTGGGGTGATCACTATGAATGAAGAATATGAAACTAAATATCTCTGCAACTCATCTGAGGTAAGGCAAGCAGTGGTTTATTCTCAAGTGAACAAAAAAATGGTGGCCAAACTCTTGATATTTCCAGGCAGCTGAATGATCTAACACTTGTATACTAATGGGATTGGTTATCATCTGACCCCCCCCCCCTCCCCCCTCTTTTTTAAACCAAAGAAGAAACGTCTCCGTTTATAATTGGTCTTCCTTTCCGTTTTTGAAATAGCAATGCTTGTAAGTACTGAGGAATCTGAGAAGACAATATGAAGTGATCTTAAACCGCATTTCTTCCATATCATTTTATATGTGGCTTGTACGAGGCACCTCGTGGGGGTTATAACAACACATCGGCCGATGTATAAGAAGCGTGTCACCCCACACCAGCTGTGCCTGTCGCCTGCAGGAGTGGCGATCGGTGGGTGTCGAACAGCTTCGCCTCAGTACAGTGGATCTGACTGGGGTGCCCAGTCTGCCGAACTTGCACAAGGGGGTGGATTTTCTGTTCCAGCGCAGGGAGGAAGGAACCAGCGTGTACGTCCACTGCAAAGCTGGCCGCTCTCGAAGCGCGACGTTAGTTTTAGCTTACCTTATCCGGGTGAGTGCTCCGCTAAAAGGCATTTAATAAAGCTCAGCCCAGCGAGAGAATATCCCACCTTTTTTGTTCAGGTGTTCGCAAGGGGGTGATTTGTGACCGTCTGGGCTTCTGTCATGCCCGCAGCTGCACAAGTGGAGTCCGGGGGAGGCTCGTCGGACGCTGCGATCTATCCGTCCACATGTGCTGATCCGCAGGACTCAGATGGAGGTTCTGTGGCGGTACCACAAGCAGGTCTGCGCGGGCTGATCATGCCACACGGATCCCCGTCAAGCGGTGGCAGAAATGTTGACAGGACGAAAAGCCGGCGTCGACAAATACCACACTGCGGTCTGGAAAAAAACGTGCAATTTAGAGACCGACTGTAAACCCGCGTAACCCAGTTTTTGTGCCATTTTCAGAGCAGTTTAAATTCATTGAGACCCAGAGTTAGATCAAATTGCAAAGTTGCAGTGACATAGTGGTCTAAACTAAGTAAAAATGCTAAATCCTGCATCAGTGTATAATTTCTGTTTATATTTTTCTATATTTTATATTCTACGCACCATGGGGAGGGCTGGGTGAAACGGCCTTTCCATGCACTGTATACCATGTATATTGCTGTATCGACAATAAATCCGTCTGGAATCTCTTGAATCTTGAATTTTACTGTAAGAATGTTGACAAAAATGTGATTGATATTTAACCGAATGGGTGCGTGTTTTGTTCATGCAGGCCTGTTGAATTCCTTTAGGATTTTCTGGTGATTCTATCTATTTCTATGGGATGCCCAGGTGTTCTGCTGACTGCTGTGTGAATCAGGGGCCTCAGATTAATAACAACGTTTTAATAAGTCACATGACGCCCCTTTTGTTCTCTTTTTCATTTCCAAGGCTGCAGAAGTAGAACATCATTGTTTTTCATGGTGTCCTGTTATAACCCTTAAAGAAGATGGTATCACACGTGCAGATCTGCATGCTTCTGCCAAATGTTGGTGATGATAATAGCAGTGATAATTACGCTTTATCGATCCTTTGGGGAGAGTCTCTTCTTTGCCTCCACCATCGTCACCTTTCTCCACGATGCACAAACATCTATCGGTAAGAGGAAGCTTGGCAGCAGAGTGATCTCTCTGCACCAGCGCCCAAGGACTGGGGGGTTAAGGGTCTTGCATAAATTAGATTCTCTGCTCCATTGTTTAGTGGGAATAAAGAAATGGCTGAGTGAAAACTCCCTGCAGCTGAACGCAGACAAAACTGAAGCTCTGGTTATCGCCCCTGCTGATTCAATCCCGGGGATTAAGCAGTACCTGGGTGAATTAGGCCCGTCTGTGAAGTCCAGCCTTAGAAATCTGGGAGTTATTTTCGACAGTGAGATGTCATTTGTGCAGCATTGTAAGCAGCTAACGAGAAACCGTTTCTTTCAGCTCAGGAACATTTCCGA
>JABFDZ020000022.1:11691564-11701888 GCA_019775955.2 Pollimyrus isidori
AGGCTGCCATTAAAGCTCCATTAAAGTCATGTGACTCTGCGTACCAATCACCTTCTGCACAACACTCCCCACCCCAACACTCAAGCTAATGATAGGCTGCCATTAAAGCTCCATTAAAGTCATGTGACTCTGCGTACCAATCACCTTCTGCACAACACTCCCCACCCCAAAACTCAAGCTAATCACAGGCTACCTGCATGAGCCATGGAAAAAAAAACCACATTCCGATGATGCCTCATACTCCGAGGCATTTGCACTTGTTTATGCTGAGAACCTCCCTGCAGCAGGTGACAGCGCAGGGTTTCTGCTTGTGGTTGGTCTGGTTGCGTGTCCTGGAGCTCCACCTCGAGAAGTAAGGCAACACTGTGGAGCAACGTCATCAAATCCAATACATTCCTCTGCATTATTACAGGAAAATTGGATTACAGTGTTATTGATTTTAAAAGATGTTTAATTAGGCCTGCTGTTAACTTGAATGACAGATCTGAATGTCTCATTGTCAAGCTCTGCCCAGATGTAATCAGTCAACCAGGCCCAAGCTCGTTTTAACACGGCTTCTGAAGAACTCACTTGCCAACACACCCAATTAAAGCTCTGTTTTTTATTCACGTCAACGTAATCATGCAGGTCGCTGAAATAGGAAAACAAGGAAGAAAAGGTAGAGGAGAGGCGTGTTTTCACTGTGTGCAATACACATCCTAGGGGAAATATTCAGGCATATTCTGATGAACAACTCCCACTTCATAAAACCAGTTATTCTGAGTGTAACAGGCCACAACTTGTATAATCAATAAAATACTGAATAGAAAACCGCAGCCTGCATGCACACCTCAGGACTGTTCTACGGAGTCGTGCGAGGGAGCGGGATATTTTTAAAACGGCGATTTTGTCGACAGATTCCGAAAAATCCCATCTAAGTGCGATCTACGAGAATGTGTGACTCCCAAGCGCGCCACTGGGCATGCATTTCCGCATTCAATGCGTGACTCCCAAGCGCGCCACTGGCCATGCATCTCCGCATTTAATGCGTGACTCCCAAGCAAGCCACTGGGCATGCATCTCCGCATTTAATGCGTGACTCCCAAGCGCGCCACTGGGCATGCATCTCCGCATTTAATGCGTGACTCCCAAGCGAGCCACTGGGCATGCATCTCCGCATTCAATGCGTGACTCCCAAGCGAGCCACTGGCCATGCATCTCCGCATTTAATGCGTGACGGTCCCTGTCAGGCCGCCACCCCAGCAAATAAAGGCCTACTGTTCATCTACTCCACTGTTCAATACAGCTGCCTAATGAAAGCGGAGTGTCCTCTCCAATGCCAGGGCAGGCCTGGGAACAAAGGGAGGCTTTGTTCCACACCCTTATTCCCTCCATCTTTGCCCCGAAGAGGACTGGGGGAAAAAAACAGCCACATAACACAAGTGCATTTCCAAGCCTCCATTTTCAAGCAAACGCGGATTTCGAGAGTAAATAAAAAATTCCAAAAATTCAACCCTCACATGCAGGTTTCATTATTGCGTGTGAGGGTTGGAACAACCGGTTTAAAGTTCTGCCAGTAAACATCAAGCACTAAACAGAAGTCTCAAGTTCAGACTGGAACTGCATGGGGGATATTACTACAAGAAACATGCGGAGACAGACCATAAATATTTAGAGAAATCAGAATAAACAGCATAATCATCTCTTACTCTCAGCGAGCTGCTCGTATATTTATAACTTCTTCTACACAAGTGAACAAACATTTTCTGCTGATAACTAGTACAACCCAACCCTAATAAGAATAAAAAAAACCAAGGGAACCGGAATATAGCTCTACCGGCTGACCCCATCTTAGGAAACCTTCAAAGAACAGACTGTTATGCATCATAGCTGTGCTGAATGAAACTGTAGAGGTCAAGAGGCTCGTTTAAACAGTCAAAATGCGAAAACCTGGTTTTGGTGCCCTCACATATAGAATGAACCACTTTGCAAAGTTCTTTCCCGTACAGCCACTGCGGTGCATTAGGACAACACAAAGCAATAACTCTTCAAAACACCGGTTTCTGCCAGCTGCGGCGCAAATATATACATGTATAGGCCTATATGAACACGAATACACACACACACACAGTTATATAAGCACCTACTATACCATTCACGCTGTGGACAAAGGCAGAAGCCACAGCGCTAGAGCTTACATTGTAACATTGCCATCATACGGCAAAGGGTAGCCTATATAATAATCAAAGAATCCTAAGTAAGTACTTATCATAAAAGAAACACAGCATCATGTGCTCATTTACTGCGAATGAGTTCAGCATAAAGGAAATGTTCTATTGTATTTTGCAAGCCTATGGATATATAGCACAGTTAAATCCTGGAAGGCAACGATCCTAGTTTAAAAGCGCGCCTCGGTCCTAAGTATCTGACGAAATCAAAACGGAAGAAAAGACTGCAGCCCCGATCAGCGAAGTGTTCAACTAAATGTTTGTGATAACTAATAGGAAACACTTTGCTTTTGTCGCACTGACAATATTATATAAATCACTGCGACGAAGCTTTAGTTAATTTTGTAATAAAATCACAGATAAAATGAACGACCGACACCAATTTTTCGGTAACTCTGTTAGTGAGTGCGAGTTAACCTCTTGGTTTTTATTTCAGTGGGCACTCCCGCGTACGCGATTTTGTTATACGCATTAATATTGTATCGTACTTTGCAAAGCGGGACGGGAGAGTTCATACATGATTCTCAAACCACACAGACAATATAACGAGATTCGCCGCTGTCTTCCAGATTACTAATTGTCCTGTCGCCTCTACTACAATTACATATACCCTCGACAGATATGTTTGTACTTACCAGGGGAAGATCCGAGTTTTTTTAATAGAAAACAACAAACTAATCCAAGAAGACTATTTGTATTTCAAATGCAGAAAAGTTATATCCACGTAAATTAATGCAGTGCTCTTGTTACCACAGCCAGCGCAGACATCCAAGCTAATACAGGGTTATTACGGGAAGGGAGACACCTCCCTGCTTTTGCAAGTAGGCGAACCGATTTCCCATTTCTTAAGAAGTCGGAAGACAGGGCAATGCGCGATAAATCCCTAACTTGCAAACACACGTCCATCAGACAATTCTGTCAACCAGGTAAAGGAGCAAACTCAGAAGAACCTTAACTGTATGCAGTTCTCTCAGAAATTATATGTTTACTGAAAAATTGCCGCCCGCTCAGTCATTGAATAGTAACAAAATACATAACGGAACATAAATATATATAAACAAGATATGACTGGTATACATCCTGGGAGGCCATGTATGATAAATAAGTAGGCCTATAAACCTGTAATTGTCCATCTTTCATATTGAACTGCATTCTGGTTCTTACTTGCAGATGAATAATAACAGAAAGGGAAGTTCATCAACAAACTTCATGTTAACTTGAAAAGGCAAGCTATATAATAAAAGTTTAATTTCCCATTAAAGTAAATGAGTGAATTCTGATTAGCTGCTGGTGGCTCCACCCACTGTTTTAATGCATCAACCGCGGTCACCCAATGACTAACTATGCAAAGTTTGGGGTAACCCTGCCATTAATTCTGTGACAATGACAGCATTCAACTTTTTCATTAAAAGTCAATGAGGGCCTTGCTGGGACCTCCCAACATGATGGGCAGTTCATGAGCTTATAAAAGCACACAACAATAATAATAATAATAATAATAATAATAATGGGTGGCATGGTGGTACAGTGGTTAGCACTGTTGCCTCATACCTCTTGGGCCTGGATTTGAATCCCTGACTGGGTTACATGTGTGTGGAGTTTGTTCTCCCCGTGTCGTTGTGGGGTTTCCTCTGGCTACTCTGGTTTCCCCCACAGTCCAAAAACATGCTGAGGCAGGTGGGAGTTGCCAAATTGCCCATAGGTGTGCATGTGTGAGTGACTGGTGTGTGACTGTGCCCTGCGATGGGCTGGCCCCCCATCTAGGATTGTTCCCTGCCTTGTGCCTGTTGCTTCCAGGATAGGCTCCGGACCCCCTGTGACCAGTAGGATAAGTGGGTTGGAAAATGGATGGATAATAATACTAGCAACTATGGATTCTGTGGGATAATAATAATGGAACTTCACTTTTGCCTATGCCTCTTGCTCTCCACTACACAGAGACGCATATGTAGATAGGACCAAGCTTGGCAGCGAAGGGCAGACACATGCAGTGGCGCCCACGGAGCTGGGGGTTAAGGGCCTTGCTCAATTAATAGCTCACAGACCAGCGATCTTCCAAATGTACAACAAAGGAAATTAGGAAGTGTAACCTTGATTAACTGGTTTAGAGAAGGGGGTTATACTGCAGCTTTATTACGAATAGTTTCTTATGTTGTTGTTTTGGGAGATCTAGGCGGCAGAATGTTTGATAGATTGGTGATGACTGAAGGCCCATAACCTGGGGGTTAGTGCCTTCGAAGGAGGCAACATATAAATGCGGTTGTTCCGGCTCAGTGTTTCTTCGTAAGGCTGTTGTACAGAAGCCAGATTCACAAATATTATTGCGGCGTTTCACTACTAAATAAGATCAACGTTTTCTTTAAACACCTTAAGAATGACATAGTCACACTTTACAAATCCGTACGCTGTTAATTTAAACCGAAGTCACCGAAAAGCAACAGCCCCCCAAACAGCCACTTATACATACAGCCTTCATTGATGAAGTTTGAATCATCACAAGATTAAAAAGATAAAGTTGGATTATCATTGTAATTTTTCGTGAATGAAACTGTGAGGATACATTGCTAATTTAAATTATTTTCTTCAGTAAGACACATTAACACAATGCCGTGAGGGTACACTGAAATTAAATGATAAGTTAATTATTGCTTTTCTTACTACCTTCTTTATATAGACTACTGACTCTCCCACAACGTCCAGTACGATCCTTAGTATTTTAATGGGGTTATGTTGGAATCATTTCGGAGAATTGTTGAATGCACTCGACATTCGATTAACTGCGATCTAGGCGCGACTAGTACTGGCTGCCCATCTGAATGTATTATGTGGTGTCTACAAGCTGTAACCTTAATGTTTTTAGTAAAAAAAATACATACCGTAACTAAGGTTTATAACTAAGTAATAAACCTTAACGCGAGTTCGCTATTATTAGCCAGTAGTATCCGTATCCGGCATGTTTTGTCGACGCTCCTAGGTAGCTAGCTAGCTACGTCTACGAAAAACTGCAACAAAAAATACAGAAAAAAAGGTAGGCCGAGGCCTTCGGATGCTTTCGTGCATTTTGCCTTTATGATAACATTTCTTTTTCAGAAATGCAGTTGTTTGTTAGTTTTTCGGTGTTTTACAGAGGCACTTTGTCTATTTAGCGGCAATTAACGACTAGATAATTTTGTGACTTTGTGTTTGGTGTTTCTGTTGGTGTGGCTTTACATTATTTGGTTGAGGGGATAAATATTAGCTAACGACGGCGAGCTGACTTTTTGGCGATGATTTAACCAGTTTGGGTGTTCAGTAAGTTTTATTTTATGCTGAAGAGTATGATGTCTATGTGTATTAGTGCCTACCGTCGGTAATTTCTCACGTATCAGCTGCTATAGGTATGAATTAGGCCATCAGTGTTAAGCTTGTAGTTGGTATGTTAGCCAGCTAATCGGTTAAAAAATCGGTACTCTTTTTAAAGGAGAGGGTAGCCAACGACATTACACACACACGTTCTTCCATTTAATGTACTCTATTTTTCGCTATTTATGCAAAGTGATATCTTCTACTACACGGACTATGAGGCGAAAATGGCATGGTTTTTGTCCTGATTTAAGTTCTGTTGAAATGCTACTTTTGTGTATTATTCACCTGGATGATAGAGTTGGTCATTTGTGTTGGAGTGTCTTAGTTTTTATTGATTTCTTAGTTATAATAATGATATGCATATATTGGAATGGTACCCTTTAAAAATACGCATGGATTTGATATCGTAATGATTTTGCCTCGTTCCGGTTTATAGTCTACAGTTCCCGATGGCGTTACACGGATTTCCCATGACAACCTATATATTTAAATTTCACGAGTGTTATGTTGATGATTAGATTCTGGCATGTCTGAAGAACATTCAGATCACGTAGGGGCACATATTACTCTGTCGAATGAGCTCATAAGAAATATTTTACGTTTACGATTATTATGGACACAATCCATTTTACAGTATTCTATTAATTATGTATAATTAACTGAATATATGGTTCTTATACGGATTATGCCGGCACTTTTATACTTTTGGTTGGTTCATTTTTTAGGTAGTATATCTCTCGGGTGCTTTAAACAGCTGTGAAATTCTCATTTTGCTTGGGTGTTTTAAGGGGTCTGTTGTGATTCTGACACGCGTACATCTCTGCTTCTCTTTAGCGTGTTCTATCTCGATTTCTCACTTGCCTCCTTTGAAATGATTAGCGCGGCTCCCCACCTGATTTCCCGGCCTAGGTCCTGCATGGCCTACGTGTAGCCCTGCGGTCGGCGTCCCTGGCTTGTGGAAGGCTCTCCCCCAGAGATGAAGGGTACCCACCAGAAGAACTCCGTGCGCATCCTGTCTGGCCGGGAGCGAGGCGCTCAGAACTGCGGCTCTCAGCGTCTCCTCCAGCAGCTGGTGGAGGAGAAAGCCCGCTGGATGAAATGGCAAAGCCAGGTGAGAAAGCTGCCAGGTCTCACGCACTCCCACAGCGACCAATAAGATCCCGCCAGACCTTTATCATACAATATAGTAGCGCTTGTATAAAAAAAAACTCTTGGAATGTGATTAAATCCAGTCTCTGATTAGAAGAAATATAAAATAGGAGTGTGAGTTTTAATGTCCGAATGTGAAATAGCAATGTTTCTGTATAGAATGGCTTTTGTGGTGTTTGGGGGGAATGAACAGGACAAGTTCTGTTTCTAAGGTAATAAATATATAGCAATGATGATAACGGTACTATTATCTGGAATGGCGAATCATCTGGGGTCATTTTTGGTGGACACATTAACAGGTGTGACAAACTGATTAAGTCTGCCTTCGGTATGATGCTTTACATCAGGGTTCTTCAACTCACGGTCCTCGAGGTCCAAGCCCTGCTGCTTTTCCATCCTTCTTTTACCTGTCAGTCAGGCGTGAAGCCTCTGACCAATCAGAATCAGCGATTATTAAACTAACTACCTGGGAGAACTGAAAACACGGCCTGGATTTGGAATCGAGGTCCAGATTTGAGGAACCCTGCTTTACATAATGGGTATTAAGGTGCCTTTTGATTGTGTGGATCCTTCTGTTGTTAAAACCACATTTTGTGATTTTGATACTTGATTTTATTCTTGAAGTCAATCACATGGTTTCATCCGTCTTTTGATGTAACGATTTGATTATAGGCTTCTGTGAACTGCATGCCTTAGGCCTGGTTAGAGTTTTAGCTTGACTGTTGGTACTAAGCCATCACTGCTTTGGAAATGTCTCCGCAGAAGGTAGAGCTGCCGGACAATCCGCGGTCCACGTTCCTGCTGGCTTTCAGCCCAGATAGGTAAGAGCGTCATTTCACGTAGTTTGTTCTTGTCATAAATTTGGGAATAAATTACGTAGTCGCCATAAATTTGGGAATAATTGACGTAGTTGTCATAAATTTGGGAATAATTGACGTAGTTGCCATAAATTTGGGAATAATTGACGTAGTCGCCATAAATTTGGGAATAATTGACGTAGTTGTCATAAATTTGGGAATAATTGACGTAGTTGCCATAAATTTGGGAATAATTGACGTAGTTGTCATAAATTTGGGAATAATTGACGTAGTTGTCATAAATTTGGGAATAAATGACGTAGTCGCCATAAATTTGGGAATAATTGACGTAGTTGTCATAAATTTGGGAATAATTGACATAGTTGTCATAAATTTGGGAATAAATGACGTAGTTGCCATAAATTTGGGAATATGCTTCATGGAAATATCAGCAATTAACACTCTAGTTTTTTTTCTTCTGGTTTGTAGGACACTAATGGCTTCTACTCATGTCAACCACAACATCTACATCACGGAGGTGAAGACGGGAAAGTGCATTCACTCTCTGGTGGGCCACCGGCGCACCCCCTGGTGTGTGACGTTTCACCCCACCATCCTGGGTCTGGTGGCCTCCGGGTGCCTGGATGGGGAGGTCCGCATCTGGGACCTGCACGTGAGTGTGGGGCTTTCGTGGCCTTTCCTTTCGCTCTCTGTAGTGATCATGCGTGTGGCTGCCAGTCACCTTCTCCTGTATTTCCGTGCATGTGGTGATGCAACTAAAAACAACCCTGTGGTGGTTCCTCATGAGTCACTGACTCTCTAGTGAAATGCCGCTTGCTGCTTCTGCATGTTCTTCTGCTCAGGGTGGCAGTGAGAGCTGGTTCACGGAGAGCAATGTGGCCATAGCGTCCCTGACCTTCCACCCGACCGCCCAGCTGCTCCTCATCGCCACCAACAACGAGGTTCATTTCTGGGACTGGAGCCGCCGCGAGCCCTTCGCCGTCGTCAAGACCGCCAGCGAGACAGAGAGAGTCCGGTACGGCGCGTCCTCCTCTCCTTGTCTGGCTGTTCCAGTTTTAACACTATCCGTGTACCACTGGTGGATGGTTCAGGTCCACAAAATGAAAATCCAGACCAGGATTTAGTTTCCACCAGCCAGTTGAGTATAAAGTGTCACAAGGGTGCGTTCGACTTTGGCTCAGGTCTGTCTTTGGCTGATGTGACATGGAGCGAGATCTGCTGGGGGGGGGGAGGGTATAAACTGACGGCAGCCAGTTGGGACAACTTGTACTTCTCTTAGTGTGCAGGACCTGACCTCAATGGCTGCACTGCCAGAAGGGTGTAGCTATATCTATACAAATATCGCCTGCGTGCACATGAATTCTTTTACAGGAACCAACTCCTGATCCAAACTGTTGCCAGTAGAAAAAAATAAACTATTGTGTGTAGTGGCCTTGTGTAAAACGTGAGTTGCCAGGGTAAAGATCAAATAACTTTGAATCCTGAAATTAATGTTTTATTGTCTTGTACAGAGTACAATGCAATTCTTACTTGAATGTCTTCACGGACTACACAGTTAAACAAAGCAGCGCAACATTGCAGTAACTAACAATAAATTAACGACCAGTTTATGTGTACTATCAGAGCATTTATTTAAACTTTGTTTTTATCAATTAAATTAACTGAAAACCAGATCTCACTGCTTTATCTGCTTTTTGGAGAGATGGCAGATAACACATCTGAACTTCTTGGGATTCAAATGTCATGCATATGATTAAAATCTTCAGCTAATAAGGGCAAACTTGTGTTGTCATGGAGGTGGTTCCAGTTTGTGCAGCCTGTTGAAAGGTGCTGCACGATCTGTTTTAAGTCCTCTTGTTCCCACGAGGAGGTTTTTGCACTATATGACACGGTGACACGAGGTGTCGTTTTGCAGCGACGGCTTATGTCAGACCATAAAAAAATCAAACCATAATGCATTGCGTCAGGCCCCGAATGCATTGCTTTAAGCCAGCGCTGTAAGCGGCTACGTGAAGTTTAACACGCCCACAGTTACAGTTTACCCACCTGGTTGGCTGATACAAAATCTTGGTCTGGATTTTCAATTTCTAGATCTGAACTATCCACCTCTGCCCTGAACTAATGAGAGGAATGTTGCTATACCATTTATTTCAGGTTGGTGAGGTTTGATCCTTTGGGGCACAGTCTTCTGACTGCCATTGTGAACCCTTCAAACCAGCAGGTGAGTTTATTGTGTTGGATTCTGTTTTGATGTGAATGCTGATGTAATATTGGAACACATTGCTGGTCTTCATACATGTATTTAGTATATGTGCAGGTAGGTCGATATGTGGGCAGCTGATTGGCCACCTACCAATTAAGTATAATTTAAAAAGTAGTCTGTGGGTCATACATTAAAAAGCTAAAAGTATGTGGAAACCCCTGATAATTAGTCACATTTGCTAATTAAGCTGCAGCCTTTGCTGATACAGGTGTGTAATTAAGCACACAATCAGTTGGTTGTTCAGTTTGGTGCCGTTATAGGATTCTATTTTGATGTAAATGTCTTTCCAACAACTCAGCTGGAAATGCTTAGAAGCATGTTGATTTTTTTAAGTGGCAGGCTAACTAAACGTCTACACCCTCCCTAAATGGTAGTGAACAAATGTCTACACTCTCCCTAAATGGTAGTGAGCAAACGTCTACACCCTCCCTAAATGGTAGTGAACAAACGTCTACACTCTCCCTAAATGGTAGTGAGCAAACGTCTACACTCTCCCTAAATGGTAGTGAGCAAACGTCTACACCCTCCCTAAATGGTAGTGA
>JABFDZ020000022.1:12110517-12121476 GCA_019775955.2 Pollimyrus isidori
TCTGGGAGGACAAACAGGCTCACCTCAAATACGCTAGAGCCTGTTTCTGGGAGGACAAACAGACTCACCTCAAATACCCTAGAACCTGTTTCTGGGAGGACAAACAGGCTCACCTCAAATACGCTAGAACCTGTTTCTGGGAGGACAAACAAGGTTCGTTCAGTATTTTTTATTCTGCCAGAGCACTAAAGAGTTCCACATTTTGATCCTTGTTACAAGCAGATGCATTTCATAGTTTTCATCCTTCCCTACTTAGAGGACATTTTTACCGAAAGTGAATCTTTGGATACATTAGAGCCAGAGCAGTTTCTGAACGTTGCACATCCATCCATTTTCCAGACCACTTATCCTTGTTGGGTCACAAGAGCCTATCCCAGAAGCTACAGGCACAAGACATGGAACATCCCAGGATGGGGGACCAGCACATGGCAGGGCACAAGGCAGGGAACATCCCAGGATGGGGGACCAGCACACGGCAGGGCACAAGGCAGGGAACCTCCCAGGATGGGGGACCAACACACGGCAGGGCACAAGGCAGGGAACATCCAAGGATGGGGGACCAGCACACTGCAGGGCACAAGGCAGGGAACATCCCAGGATGGGGGACCAGCACATGGCAGGGCACAAGACAGGGAACATCCCAGGATGGGGGACCAGCACATGGCAGGGCACAAGGCAGGGAACCTCCCAGGATGGGGGACCAACACACGGCAGGGCACAAGGCAGGGAACATCCCAGGATGGAGGACCAGCACACGGCAGGGCACAAGGCAGGGAACATCCCAGGATGGGGGACCCACATTGCACATTTAATGAAATTTTGCACAGTATTTGTTGCTCAAAGGCATTGATTTAGTTCTGTGGAGGATCTTCTTCAAATCAGATCAAATCAATTCAGAACTGATGGTGGCCATGTCAACAAGATCGAAAGGAATAAACTGATTGAATTGAGTGAGGGGTATTCTGTGTGTGTTTATAGCACTATACATTTTTCCTGATTAGACATCTTCACTCTTTACAATTATTTCAATCAACTGTGTACTTCACATAATCTATAATCTGCTTTTGCATTAATTAAAATGATGCACATTGCCTGAATTTCCCTGATTACCTTGCTGACTGTGTCCAAGATCTCCAGATCAATCGCTTCTTTGTCCACAACTCTCTGACACTTATATGTCACCTCTGTATGTCGGAGTCACAAGCAGACGCAGTTATCCATATACGGTCAGACTGGGTTCTTACGCAACTGCGGTAAAACGTGATTCACGGTGTCTTTACCCTTGTTATGGTCATACTCTCCAATGAAACGTTTGGTGATGAATCTGACACAGAGCGCTGAGGGAACACAAAGCAAAGCAAGGTTTTTATAACGGCTCCCTTAAATATTTATGAGCAAAGTTAAATAAAGAGCCCTAAAATTCCGGGAAAGTAAGAGGTTCTATAAACAGCAGCCTGAAGAATTAAAGGTTGTTCGTTATCTTTACTTTAAGTGCCATTGATCATTTCAGTTATATAATTCCTTTTCCTATTAAAATAAAATGATATAAAATAAACTTTCACCATTTTGATTGCTCAGTCCACATTTTGCATCCTGCCATAACGTTGGACGGACATCCCGCTGCTCTTAATTCAATGTGATTTTTGTCATCTGTGTTTTCATACCTGTCTTGCCACAATTGTCCCCTCCGAGTACCACCATCTTGACTCTGTTTAGTCTCCTAGTTAGCCCACCGTCGCTCATGGTGAACAGCTCTAGTGAAACATGTCAATAATTTCACTGGCTGCACTTTTCTCTTTATGCTTCACATAGATAATAACTAACAGCCTTTCATGCACAGTGTGTGTAAACAACAAGGAATAAACTACCAAGAGTAATGAAGTGAAGTGTAGTTAGGCCTATGGCCGTTTTATGTAAGCCGTTAACCCTATCCATTTTGGGCGTTTTTCTACCTCTTTGATTTTAGGCTTTTTACATGGTATATGTACAGGAGTTATAGTCAGGTTTGTTGTATGTTTTTGTTTTGAGGAGATTCTGGACTGCTCAGATATGTCGTAATTTGATATGCAAATGCTGACATAATCATTTTTATGAGGAAAAAATACTTGCGCCTATTGAAACATTTCTCAATTTTTTGTGTTTTATATAAAAAGAAATGCAGGACGACGGATCTCGACAACAAACATAGATGTCCAGACTTTCGCGAATAAATGTTACGAAAATATGAAGTAGCCTAATCGTTTTCTTAATAAATAGAATGGTGCGTTTTGTTAGTTCTAGTAGAACTCCAGCCAGTTTTTGAGTGTTTCTGTATGTCTTTGTTTTTAAGGTTATAATACATAAATAGATAGAAAATACATATTTTTCCCCAGAATGATAGTACGTGGACTATTGCAGTAGCAAATCCATCTAATGTGAATAATATCGGTGTTTATTGGATTCTTAGGAGTACGTTTTGGTGGGAAATGTTTAAAATGTATGCCTCATTACGCACAGGATGACCCTGGAATAATTTAGTGCCCAATGGTACAACTTAGACGACGGATCTTAATACGTTGTCTCGATTCCAATGACAAGCGAATCGTATAAACGCGGTATACGTATCCAAAGTCTGGGATGCGAAAATCTACGCTTTTTGCGATTGTCTGGTTCTAAGGCTTAAAATTAAAATCTAAACTCTTCGAAGTATTATTAAATATGACGCGCTTATTCAGTGTTCATGTTAAATCCTATCGATACTTTCAGTCGATAGTATTAAAATTATATTTAATTTAAAATTATATAATATAGACCGTACCGCGCCATTTTTTGGTAATCAGTAGGCTATAATTCTGACTATACTTTTTAAAACATTACTCACAGTACGATGTCTTGTAGGTAGATGTTAGTGGCTCACAGTTGTCTGGTTGTAAGAAAAGAGGAGTGATTGTTAAACCCATAAGCGTTTTCAGGTCTTGTTAAAAGGAAAATATAAACATCGCAGTCAATTTATTTAGATACACATCATGATTATCTACCACAGATTCTTACCAACTGGTAAGACATTAGCCAGCACCATGAGCGTTGTAAAGGGATTGTTCAGCAGTAAAATAATTATATTCAGTACCGTAAATAATTTCTTGCACACTTCTCTATATTTGCATTTTCTTCTATTCTATGCTGCATTTAGTTTCTTTTGCGTTAAAATAAATGTATTTGCAGATTTCGTTTATAGATTCTTTTCCATAGTTATTGTCAAACATGTTTCAAATAATTTATATTGTTTTGATTTTTTTTTGTTTGCATCTTCGATCCACTGGACCCATGGAGAAAAAAAAACCTGTTTAGGTTATGCTTGTAGCTGACCTGTCTGTGTAAAATGAATTTAAAAATGTTAAATAGAACATGAGAATAAAATGCTATTGGTACGATATATCCATCCATCCATTTTCTGAAACTGGTTATTCTGTTGAGGGTCGCCAGATGCATGTCCGGAGCCTGTCCCGGAGGTGATGGGCAGAAAGCAGGGAACGACACAGGATGGCGCGCCGACTAAACACATGACAGAGGCAATACTCACCCGAAATTCTGCAGATCAGAGTTGCAAGTAAGCGATATTTGTCTACTTTTTGGATGTTTTTTTTTCAGAAAGGATATTATTCACCTTTTAAACATATTAAAACTGCCTACATTATTCAGAAAAAAACACACGATATAGGCCCTACAGATCCCTATATTAGTACGTCGCTAGTCGGAGATTAGAACCAGCAATCTCTCGATTACAAGAGCGCTTCTCTTACTGCCACACAAATTCTGATATATTTTTCCACTAACCAAAATTGCAATTCTAGCACTCATATGTGTTAGGCTATATGTTTTTTAAATAGCTTACATCCACCTAAATTAGTATACTTCACTTGTCTGACTTGGATTTTACAGCGAAAACAGGCATCATGCAATATTATATATGCTTAGTTTTTAAATTTTATTTAGAAGGTGAAATTAAAATGTAAAACATTTGCGAATATACGTAAAGAGAAGAGCTGTAACACTGATCTTGGCAGCAGAATGAAAAAAAATAAACCAAGGCAGCCACTGTACAGTGGTACATCGGTTATTGAACTCACTAGAACTCAAATTTCTTGAAAGTAGAACAAACTAGTTTGACCTTTAACTCGATCTGAATATCAGAAGTTGAACCATGAACGCTGACCTAATATAAACTGTATGCGCCAAGAAATGAGTCATATTACAATACAATTCTTACTTGAATGCCTTCTTCACAGACTGGACAATTTAACAAATAAAGCAGCGCAACATTACAGTAACTAAAAATAAATAAACCACTAACTTACAGGTACTATTAGAGCATTTGTGTCAACTATTTAAACTTTATTTTACAGGTAAATTAACTGAAAACCAGTTCTCACTGCTTTACGTGATATTCGGGAGAAATAGCAGATCACGCATTGGAACAGCCCAGGATAGAAACATCAATCGTGTAACTAAACTCTTCAGCCAATAAGAGCAAATGTGTGTCATCATGGAGGGGAAACAAACTGAAACGCAGACTTAATAAAAAGGACTAATGACAACAACCAGAAACAGCTGATCACATAGGGATCTGGCCAGGACAGGGGTAATGTTGGGATAAGATCTTTATCGTTTTGGAAGTCATTAAGGAAAAAATGCTGTTCTTGTTTTATAAAGTTCATTTTGTGTTTAAATGCTAAAAAAACATATTTAGGTGTAATTTTTTTTTTTTGGGGGGGGGGGGGCGGAAACCAATTAATTGGTTTTCCATTATCCCTTATGGGAAAAATTCATTCAGAACTCGAACTCCTTAGGATTCGATCCACGTGGTACCTCTTCAAATATTTTTGATTCCTAGGTATCTGCTGTGTATGTCCTATGTATCTGCTGCTTCTGCTCTCTGCGGTGTACTGTGCTGGCTGTTGCAACAATGCAATTTCCCTATTGCAAAATAAAGTATATAGCCCACAGGAAAATGGCAAAACTATACATGAATAATTGAGTTTGCTGTATAAAAGTTCGATACAGCTTATTCTATATGATTTTTAATAATCGGTGAGCATCCTTGTCTGTGTACTAGACATCACGATTTTGTCATTAAAAATGCCCCACCTTACTTCCGTGAAATGTTATTAAAGCCGGAAAACTGAATATCGAATATGAAGATAACTGAACTGCGGTGCCCCAGGTAACCTTGACTCCCCTGCAGGTAACTTGCCCTGGTCAGCGCATTGGTGGAATAGCGAAAGTTACTGAACTGGATGGGTTGGTGACATTTCATGAACGCGAAATATGTCTCTTACACCGATTCCTAATAAAAGTACACTATTATAGAACTAGAAAGATGCAATTCCATGCTGTAATCTGACTCCGGAACTTCCCCGCCATGTTGCGATGTTCTGAGGCGTCATGGAATGGGCGTGGTCAGATGGTTAAAGGCGTGTTCACTACAAATTCCAGCTGGCCAATAGACGCGTAAGACGCTAAGGCACGCCCACCCGTTAAAACAGTGCCCAAAGTCAGAAGCAAAAAGCATTCCAAAAGAATAGAAGGGAAAAAAAGATTTTGTTCGACTTTTTTGATATTTGGAGAACATATTTTCATTCTGACACTTAATGATTTACTTGCGGTTCTCAAAATTTTTATTAATATTTTTGCCACAAAATTAACTCCATACCTTTACAGCTGATCATTACCTTCGCCAGAGCGCAGCACAGTAACGTCAGACGTTATGGGTAAAAACATCCAGCATATTCGAACGTATTACAAGAAGTTGACCTGCGGCATTATTAGTAGAAACATAATATTTTTCGGAAAACATTTTTAAAATACATTTTTTAAAGAAGAATGACGAGTATAACTTGGATCAAAATACTTCATACGAGAAGGCTGCATGTAGCGAAAGTGCCTTAGTGAATTTACTTGGAGAAA
The DNA here is from genome assembly GCA_019775955.2 of Pollimyrus isidori. NCBI lineage: Eukaryota > Metazoa > Chordata > Actinopteri > Osteoglossiformes > Mormyridae > Pollimyrus > Pollimyrus isidori. The sequence continues at coordinate 12,116,461 of JABFDZ020000022.1, forward strand.
CACACGTAACGAGTGACGTGACCTAATGAAAATAAACAGAAAATGGGACAGCTGACGTGTTTCGGTTCGTCGATAATGATCAAAACAGTTATTTTCCGATTACATGTCATCTCTGTTAAACTATAAATCAGTTGTTTAACGCGAAAAAGGAAAACGACACAGAAATAGCAGGGAGGCTTTGTGATGATCTGTAAGTAGCCGCCTGCACGCATATTGATATCTTGCTATGTTTGTCTTATATTCCGGTTCGCCGCTTGTCCCATTTTACAAATTAAATAGTGATTTTTACACATATAGTCGTTACATTTTATATTTCAGAGCCAGCTGGGTGTAAGCCATTAAGCGTGAAAGGGTAGGGTTATTTTAAAATGTCAGATATTAGCAGACAACGAAGCTACGTGGACAGCTAGGGACGCAATGCACGTTTTTGTTTATGCCATAAGCGCCATATCAAAGTGGCACTGCTTAATATGACCTGTTCTTGTATTAGGCGACCTTCGTTATGGAGAACGACTTGAGCCCACAAGACAAAAAAGACCTGGACAAGTTCATTAAATTCTTCGCGCTAAAGGTAGCTGTTATGTACGCAGTCCTACTAAGTTTAACTGTAAAACATATAAGAGAATTACTAAATGACATTTAAGTCGTCTAAACTTTGGATGGCAGTCATCCTGCTAGTATATCCAGCATTAAATCGTTGTTCTTCCCATTCATCAGACGGTACAGGTGATCGTTCAAGCCCGTCTTGGAGAGAAGATTTGCACACGTTCATCTTCCTCGCCCACTGGGTCCGACTGGGTAGGGATTTGATTTGAACTTCAAACCAGACAGATTTCCACACCAACAGTTTGATCATCATTTAAAATAACGTGAAGTGCATTTATATCCAACTTGCTGTCGCGTTGCGTATTTTTTAGATTATTTGCTACGAAGCAACACCTTGGATTACGATACTCGTTGTTGTTATTTCTGTAGTATCACGCCATGCATTTTTCTGTTTGAATTAAGTTCAATCTAGCAATAAAAGATATCCCAGAAGTGACCCATGAAGCGAAAAAGGCATTAGCTGGTCAGCTTCCAGGCATTGGCAGGTCCATGTGCGTGGAGATCTCCCTTAAAACCTCGGAGGTGAGACGATCCTAGCGAAGTAATAAGCAGGGTAGCTGCATCAAATGACTGTAATGAGTTTTTGAATTGTTAATGTAGTATAACCCCAGCACTGGTTTTGGCCACCTGCTGTGTAAACTGACATTAGGTCCAAACGAATTTAAATCGATTTAACGCTTTATCTAGCCTCTGTTCAAGTTAAACTGTTGGCAGTACGTACAGTCCTGTATGATTAAAGTTGTTTTATCTGATTTCAAACATACAGCTGTATTAATAAGCAAACAAGATAATTAAGTGGTAGTTTGGTAAAAATAATGCAAGCATACACAATGTGTCTGGAACCGAAGAGGGGCAATTTGCATGGTTGAAGGCTTTATTTTCATTTAGAATTGTTTTAACAGGAAAAAAAATGTATTATATATTTTTGTAATGTGAACACTATGGAAATATTTTGTTTTTTCTGTCTAATATTAAACAGGGAGATTCGATGGAACTGGAAACGTGGTGCTTGGAAATGAATGAACGGTAATTTGCACCATTACCATCACACTATTATACACTATTATAATCATTCATTGCAATTATTTATGAACAAGAAAACACTTTTAAACATTTGGATAGGATGTATTCAAGGCTTCAGGGGAAGATGGTGGTGCAGAAGGCAGTACAACCGTTTGGCAATCAGAGGGTTGCTGGTTCGAGCCCCACTTCCTCCTGACCCCATCAAAGTGTCCTTGAGCAAGACACTGAACCCCAAATTGCTTCTGGTGTGCAGGTTGGCGCCTTGCATGGCAGCCTCCGCCACCGGTGTGTGAATGTGTGTGTGGATGGGTGAATGTGAGGCATGTATTGTAAAGCGCTTTGAGTACTTAGAAAAGCACTATATAAATGCAGTCCATTTACCATAGTATTCATCTTTAAAATTACAATTCAGATTACAACAATCAGTTTTCCCCTATATATTGTATTTTATGTAGCATTTTTGTAGAAGTTTGCTGATTTAGCCGTGCAAACCTTGGTAGAAATTTGATAAACAGTAAAATGTTTAATGTGACATTTCTTTCTGTTTCAGATGTGATAAGGACATAAAAGTGTCCTATACGGTTTACAACAGACTGTCCTTACTGCTTAAATCCCTGCTCGCTATCACGAGGGTCACCCCGGCCTACAAGCTATCACGAAAGCAGGGCCATGACTACGTGATACTCTACAGGTACATCACATGCTGTTTATAAAAGACAAGGGGAAACTGAGGTTCTGTAATGTTCTGCATTTTGTTTGTCTCTATTTAGTCTTTCATAAATTTGGCTTTTGTTCATTCTGAACATCATCTTTTTCTGGTCAACACTTATATCTTATTTCTATAAAATTAATTGAATCCACTGAGCTTCATCCATCTTCCAAAGACCCTCCAATAATGTTCAGTTGGCATTACTCAATCACACAATAATAATTAATGATAATGCCTAAAAGGCAATTGACAAAGATTCTCTTTGAAAGGATCAGATAACAGCTTATATTAAATGGTAATAATGCTCAATGTAAAAAGCTATGTAGGAACACATTAGGTAATAATGCTGCATTGTGTAATAAAAAACGGAACAACATTTTCATCACATAATGCGACGTTAATGCACAATATTTTGTTGCACTCCATAACGACACATCATGTAATAACATCATGTTACGGAACAACTCGGCGAATGAACACATTGGGTCACTTCTTAAGTTATGAAAGAAATTACAAAGAATTGTAATTACAAAGGATTTTGAGAAACACACATTAATCAATGAATGATCTCAAGTACAACAAATCAGCAACTTTATCACGTAGCTTTTGGGAAGCGAACCCCTGAAAATCTGCTTGAATTTATCTAATGAAAAATAGCTACCATTTGTTGGGTTGCTACATAATGCAGCATTATCACTTAATGCATTGCTACATGCCAGATTTGGTAGCTGACGGTTGGTCCGCCGAGGTCTCCGCCTTCGACTGCCGCTCCAATCGCATCGCACCGCACCGGAGGTTTGCCCAATCACACTTAGTCTGGCCACTCGCCTAGGACCAGATTGCCTTAGGTGACCCTACCAAGGACGATAGCTCTTGACAACACAGCTCCTAGGATCCGCCATGATAAGGCGATGACTTCCAGATGATGTGGTCCTGTGGCATCATTGGGCTGCGACCTCCGGTGTACACTGGGGGGGGGTTTGCAGTTCAGTCTGAAGTGACCATGATGGGGGTCAGCACCTCCATGTCTGAGGTTATGGTTCTCAACCAGAAAAAGGTGGACTGCTCCTTCTCGATGGGAGATGAGTTACTACCTCAATTGGAGGAGTTTTAGTATCTCTGGGTCTTGTTTACGAGTGAGGGAAGAAGGTGATTGACAGAGGTCATCAATGATGTGGAGGCTGTATCCGTCTCCTTTTGTTACGTTAAATAGAACTCTGCTAGTAGGGGAAGCTGCATTCCGATCTACATTCCTACCCTCAGCCATAGTCTCGAGCTTAGGGTGGTGACCGCAGGAATGGAGTAGAGGAGAGAAGCAGCATAAATGAGATTCCTTTGCAGGGTGTCTGACCTCAGACAGGCTGAGGAGCTCAGTAGAGCTGCTGTTCCTTTGCATCAGAAACAGCCAGCTGAGGTGGTTCAGAAATCTATGTAGATATTTCCTGGGCGCCTCCCTGGGGAAGTTTTTCGGTCATGTCCCACCTGGAGGAGGCCCCAGGCCAGACCCAGCGCATGCTAGAGATACTACATATCTTGTCCAGCCTTGGAATTCCCTTGGAGGGGCTGGGGAGTGGGGGTCTGGCATCTCCGCTGAGACTGCTGCTCCCGCAAGCTGGCCCAGGATAAGGGGCAGAAGATGGATGGATGGATGGATAGATAGATGGCATTCTCAGTTTGGTAGGTGTGGCAGATAGTACAGTCACAGGATTTGTTGCATTAAATTTGTGGTGCCTTTCAGGATATATTTTGGGGAGGTGCAGCTGGCTGGACTTGGAGAAGGTATGAGTTCCATGTGTGTTTTTTTGACTGCATGACAAGGTTAAGCTACTTCTGTTCACTTGCTAATTTCAGGTTGATTACCTGTAGCCCCATTAATCTATAACCAGCATCATGTCTGCATCTGCAGTTGTACTTGAACTGAACAATTGTCTGAAATTGCTGACGTGGGTGGAACGGTAATCTTGTGCTGAATGTCTCCCTCCAGGTTTCCAGACAGTACGAGTAGGATTAGTTGGCACTCCAACTGGCACCATCACCTTGTCGTGTGCTTACAGAACAAACCTGGCCTTCATGTCTGCCAGGTACGGCAGTCTGTATGCAGCAGCTGCGTGGTTTGTTCATAATAAAAGAATCATTGTTTCACTTCATGTATGTTTACCGCTTGGAACAGTCCTGTGATTCAGGTGATCCCTGCAGGGGGGGTATCTTCTGTAGTTACCTTGGATGATGTCAGTGTTGTGTCGTTACTGTAGGAGCTACTTCCTGTGATGGGAATTGTCACAATTGTATTTTTTTTGTGGACACTTTAGACAGATTGAGAGGACGATGCCAATAATGGGAATCATCATCGACCACTTTAATGTTGGCCATATGCACCCCTGCAACTACAGGTGAGGCCTGTCTGTGGTTGCTGTTTGTATAAAGCGTGTGCTTGGGGTCCTGCTTCACTACGACAGCATTGTGGTTGCTGTTTGTATAAAGCGTGTGCTTGGGGTCCTGCATCACTACGACAGCATTGTGGTTGCTGTTTGTATAAAGCGTGTGCTTGGGGTCCGGCTTCACTACGACAGCATTGTGGTTGCTGTTTGTATAAAGCGTGTGCTTGGGGTCCTGCTTCACTACGACAGCATTGTGGTTGCTGTTTGTATAAAGCGTGTGCTTGGGGTCCTGCTTCACTA
>JABFDZ020000022.1:12160435-12175393 GCA_019775955.2 Pollimyrus isidori
GCGGACGTACAAGGACTATGTCCTGGCTCGGTGCAAGGCTTCCTCCTCGGTGGGGATGCATGGAAGGCGGGCGAGCGTGTCTTCCAGAAGTGGCGGAACATGGAGCGGACGTACAAGGACTTTGTCCTGGCCCGACAGAAGCAGCCCGAGTTCTTTGAGCAGTTCCACGCCCTTGTGGGCCAGCGGCTGAGCTTGAAGCTCCCAGCAGTGGCGGCCAGCTCACTCCCTCGGGGAGCCGCATCCGAATCCAGCAGAACCGACGGATCCCCCACCCCCCTGTGTACCACAGTGGTCCCGGCCGGTAGCTCCACAACAGTCGGCCTCCCTTCCAACGCCGGCTCCGAAGCAGAGAACCGTGGGCTGGCAGGTGCAACAGAGACTCGTTTGGGTAGGAAATGGACGAAGGACAGGGTGCTGCAGACCAAGAAGGACAGTGAGGCGGAGCGGCATGTCCAAAAGGCAAAGAGGAGGTCTTTGTTGGGTGAAAGCAAAGGTAGGTCTGCTATCGGAATGCCTTAACTTCTGATTAAAGGTCTCCCGCTGGGGTTCAGCTCAGCCATGAAGGTTCCTCTCCCGAAATAGTCTTCTACACTTGCTCTGAATGCAAAGTTAAGTCCTTGGAACATTTCATGCCAGCTGAACATTTTTTAACTCCTTCATGTTAATTTCTCAACCAGGTGTTGTTGTCTGTATGTTAGATGTTAGTATGTTCATCATGGACCTGCATCTGAGATGATGTAGGCCAGGGGTCTCCAAGCCCAGTCCTGGAAGGCCCCAGCCCTGCAAAGCTTAGTGCTCTACCTCTTCCACCAAACCTGATTCAACTGAAGAAATGGGTGGTAATTAGCAGAGAAATCGAATCAGTGTTAAATGAGAGGAAACCCAACGATGTGCGAGGCTGGACCCCTCCAGGACTGGAGTTGGACCTCTGATGTGGACTGGAATAATTGTCTAAGTTGTGTTCTCATTCATGTTAAACAAAGTCACAACAAGGTGCATCATAATGATGAAGAGTAGTGCTGCGGTTAAATTCATATTTGTATTGTGAATGAAAAATATTACAAAACATTTTAGTCGACAATGACATCCCTCCATCACACTGACTTCTAGTGCTAAGGAGGGGCCATTTTTATTGGTTAAACTATTATTTCAAATAGAAACAGGCATAGCGTAGCATAGCGTCGAGCTCTTGTACTTTGATATAAAACAACCACCCTTGGTTTTCAGAGGTTAACCATTATTTTTCTGTTTGTCCAGCTATTGAAAATGGCATGGTTCTACCCGTGTGGTCAGACCGTAAGGTCAGCAGCCAGTACCTGGAAGCCACTGAAGTTCTCATACGGCTTTATGGGTCTCCGGAGATCCAGGGCTTGATTAAGGAGAACAAAACCAGGACCAAGAAGATTTTTGAGATCATCGCCGGTCACATGGAGGAGCAGGGCTTCACCATCGGCGATGGGCCCAAAAGGTCTGGGGAGAGATGCTTCCAGAAGTGGAGGAACCTGCTGAGGTCCTACAAGGAATATGTTTCCCATCCCATGAGGCCTGACGCTGCCAAGAGGAAGCCGCCTCCTTGCTTTGAGCAGCTCCACAGCCTTGTAGGCCACCGGCTGGGTCTTCAGTTACCGGCCGCCCTGATGGGGGAGATGATGCAGAGGTGGAAGGTGCCTGCCAGCCCATGCTCAACATTGTGGAGATCCCCGACAGCCCCCCGAACAGGGTTAGTCTCCCGTCTGCCACCTCCTCCCAGACCGGGGAAGGTTCTGCCAGAGGTCAAAAGCGGAGGAGGCTTGGCGATGTAGCCAGGCTGCTTCAGGAGTACAGGGAGGACGCTCGGATGAGGGAGCATGAGAGAGAGAAGAAGACCGAGGAGAACTTTCAACAGCTCCTCGGCATCTTGCACCAACAGCATACTGAGAGGATGACAATGATGAGGGACCTGATTAATGCTGTCAAGAAGACATGAATCAAACCTGCTTATGGGTTTACGCTGAATCTCTCGTTTTATACAGATTGTTTTTTTTTAAAAAAAGTCTTCATAAATAAACTACTTGGTTGTGCGTCATATATAACAGGGCACCTTAACGATAGTGAGCTCACTATCTGAGGCTGGGAGTCACCGGGAACCACCCAGTGAAGAACAGCTCACGTCACAGGATTCCTTCATGCCAGGTACCTTAACGATAATGAGCTCAGCCTCCTTGGTCACACAGCCCATCTCACCATCTGAGGCTGGGAGTCACCGGGAACCACCCAGTGAAGAACAGCTCACGTTACAGGCTGGGAGTCACCGGGAACCACCCAGTGAAGAACAGCTCACGTTACAGGATTCCTTCATGCCAGCGAAGTCAGCTACAGCAGAATGCTGTTGGTTCTTGGAATCACTGTCGTGGAGTTTTTAATGATGTTGTTCAGGAAGGACTCTGTCTTGCTTGTGCGCAAGGTGGTATCGTGTGCAAGATGCTTATAGCTTAGTGTTATGTGAGGGGAGCTCTTTGTATTTGTCCGAGAGATCTAGATTCCACCCATTCTGTACGAGTAGCATATCTACACGAATAAACCTGTAGATTTGTGTTGCAGCCACTAACGTTTCCATCGTGTAAACTTTATTCGTACGGAAAGTCAGGACAGAGCCAGAAACCAGGAGTTTCTCACAGTGACTGTGGGAAGTCGAATGTTAGGAAGGAAGGGATGTAAAGAAACAGGCCTCAATACCGCATTCTTGGTGCGACGTAGGCACAAAACATCTTAATGGCATTCATATGTGCATGAACATTAGCCGTCCATAACAGAGAATTATTATATTTAAAAAGGAAATTGCAGTAGTTAAGTAAGGAATACAGCCAATCTCTTTCAAAATGACTCACAATCACTTGATTTCTTAATACTGCCAATTTTACCCATATTTTGGTAGTTGAGGTTGATATGTGGTGATCCAGCTGTTGTCGTTGTGTGATTAGTTATCGATTCCTTAGTCTCAGATGGGATATAAGGGAGGATTTTCACTGAGCTTGTTCTCCTGCACCCTGTGTGTTTTCTGCAAGCCCGTCTCTCTTTACTCTCCTCCACACTCACTAAACACCGATGGAGCCACATTCCTCTTCAAGGCATCCGCTGCAATCGCACGTCTTCAGTAGACCGAAAGCCTGGGCTGCTGCTACCTTCACTGCCCTGCGGACCTCAGGTGAGAGTCTTCACCAGCCAGCCCATAATATGCCAATAATATGCCAGTAATATGCTCTCTCACTCTTTTCATTCGAGGGATTTCAGGTCGGTTCTGAAATCCAACCGCGACCCCCCTTTCTCTAGTTTAACGTCGTTCTTACCCTTGAAGTATATATTCATTTTTTTAATGTCTGCTATCTGGTGAAACTTCTCAATCCCTGTTTCAAGTCAGTCACGTAAGAATTTGAATTTGGTTTAACGTCATTATTCTACTACATCGGTAGTACAGTGGGTTTGTCCCACAGTTGGATAGTGATGAAACGCAAAGTGATTATTATCCTTGAGGGCCTCAGAACAGTATGTTGACACCAAAAGACATGAGATATTCTGAAGTACAATTCTCAGTTATATAAGGTGGGTCATTTTTTTTGTTACAGATTTGTTCTGTGCAGCCCTGCAGGAGGGCTTCCTGGAAGGAGGGGAAGGGGGAAGAGCAGTGCAAACTCACACTGAAGATGACCTTTGACCACACGTTCTACCTAAAGTTCTGTTATAAGTTTGAGTTGATCACTCACCCTCCCCATTGGTTTGTTTCATTAAACAGCAGATTGCTTATTGGTTGATGGACATTGATGGTTATAAGATAAGAATCAGTTATAAAATCAGAATCATCTTTCTGAAAACGGTGTGTTTTATTGACTGTGGTGAAACCAGTCAAAAGCAATTTGATGTCTGAAATCCCGTTGCAATAAAATGTTGTTTTGCTGTTTATCTCTCAGCTGTTTTTTTTTCTCAAAATGAAAAATTGTGCTATTTATTTTCCTACACTGAGTTGATCACCACTGATCAAAAGATTTAAGTGTGGTTAAAATCTATAAAATACAGCTGCGTTTTGGGTTGCACTGCATTGTTTAATTGCATTTTTCTGAATTAAACTTTTGTCTGTGTTTGTGTGTGTCATATATAGTATGAAAAGGGGTTTTATTTGCTCATGAGAAAGCCTTCTGGAGAGTTTCTACCCCCCTAATAAATGATAATGCATCCTTAATGGCTTACGGAGGCCAGCCAGTACACCGCTGCTGGCTCTGGAATGACTGGCTTTCATCTTTAATCCATACGTCACCAGCACAATAGCGTCTCAACATTTTTTTTTATGTTTCGGATCTAAAATAGACCGTATGATTTAATTATGTGTTCTCGGAGTCCAGCAAACCAGGCCGATCACATTAAAAATCTGTTTTTAATATTTATTAGGATGTAATCGAATTCAAAGCTACCTTTGCGACAAGCAGAATGAGAACGCGATTCCTTTAAAGAGGACCCTCTTCATCCACGCATCCCCATCACATTTCTTAATATTTAATAATCACGCCCGGGGCTCCCACCAGCTCTGACTGCACTGCACCAATGTTTCTCTCTGGTGCTGAAGAGAAATGCTCCTGATTGTATGTGATCTTTTCTCTCCACACTTGTCCTTCAGGTATGTAATCCTGGTTCTCACTTTCATTCAGTATTTCATTCTTTAATTTAAAAATCACTTCCCGTACATTTCCTGGGGGGATCTTTGGTTTTCAGAATGTAGATGGTCTGGACCTCATTGCCGGGGGCCCCTCAGCTCTGGCCCTGCAGAGCCCGACAGTGCATGTCCTGCCCGCGTTGGTGTCGCTGAGCTGTGTTGGTGACTCTCTGCCGCTGTGCTGCAGGTGGGCCGGGCGGGAGGAGATGCGAGGGGCCTCCCCAGCGAGAGCCGAAGGGGCCGGTGCTCAGATCAGCCCTGCACGGGAGGCGGGGCCTCAGCAGGCCGGCCAATGAGGAAGGTGACTCCCCGCTGCAGGCTAAGAAGAAGAAAATCGACCTCATTTTTAAAGACGTTCTGGAAGCGTCGCTAGAAGACTCCAAAAGCATAGAGGGTCCACTGAACAGCACTTTTCCCTTAAGGAGAACCAGGGGGCAACACGCCTCCCGCCTGCAGCCCAGAAGCGTGGCCACCCAGACCTCACTCCGCCCGGGGGAGCAGGAGTACAAGCCGGGACCTGCTGACGGCCCGGAAGGAGCGCAGGACGGTTTGGGTCCCAGCTGCGTCAAGCTGGAGGAGCAGAAGGACGGCCTGGGCTTGCCCTGTGTGGGGCCCTCCACCTCCTTCTGTCCAAACTGCGTGAAGCTGAAGAGGAGGATTAAGGAGCTAGAGGCGGAGGTGGAGCGCCTGAGGGCCGGCCCGCAGGCGGAGCTTCTCACTCACCTCCCTCCCCAGCCTGAACCTCCTCTGCTCGATGAGCACCAAGGTAGGTCCTGGATGGATGGGCAGAACCCCAACCCTCATAACTCTAGGACTGGTGCGTCTATGAAGGAAGTAGCCTTTGTCCTGAATCACATTGCTCTGGATCTTTTATCCCCTTTTTCGTCTGATTTTAGCATTTTTTTTTTTATTCATTTTGTCTGGTAACCAACTGCATGATTTCAACCAAAGCTTGTACTCGAACTTTTTAACGGACAAGCGGGAAAAGTATAAACGTTGGAAATAGTAGAATTGTTGGGATTTAGCTTCAGGACATGAAACAGCGGCGTTGTGGCCTTTAAGCTCCTTGGTGCAGCCTGGAACAATGCTCCTCCAATCAACACTGTTTATATGGCCCCATGTTTCAGACGTAGGTTTTGATTGGTTCGCGCCTGCTGGGAGTTTGTGTCCTTGATCCTCTGTATTTTTATCTGAACTGCACGCTACTGTTACTAACTACTGTCAGTATGCATTAAAGCACTGGAAAACTGTGTTTGGTATTTATTTAGCCGCTCGTCAACATTTAGGAGGTGTTAAATTGTCGCTTTGGTTATTGGCAACGCGGATCGATTCAAATCTAAAATAATAAAAAGATGTTTGCCACCTCCCTGCCCACTATAATGTACATGCCAGTCGGTTTGGGGGTAAACTTTAAGATTCCTCTCAACCCTCTGCAGTCTGAGGCCTCTCACCCACTTTCAAGGTAGTTTTGCCAGGCCCTGACATTTTTAAATATTTCACTTATTTAAAAAACATTTATCCCAAAGTGCTACTAATGCTTTTACCCAATAGAAACTCAGCACTAATAATCTGCAATCACTTAGAATGTCATTATTTTGAATTTTTTGTTAAGATTGTCAGAAACTTTTCACCTTAGCATATAGCAACCCTTTTACTATTTGAAATTCAAACTTACTGTCTTTGTGTCAAATATGTAAATTAGTGTTTTGTCTCAGATCTGAGATGCAAACTAGGGCAGCGTCACTTAAGTTAGGCCACGTTTTCCCATTCATTCAAAAAAGAAAGAAAAATTAAAACAATTACAGAAATAAGACCACTGTTGATTTATGAACGCGAATAAATGCTAACTGAGCCTTGGCAAATAAATGCTAACTGAGCCTTGGCAAATAAATGCTAACTGAGCCTTAGCAAATAAATGCTAACTGAGCCTTGGCAAATAAATGCTAACTGAGCCTTGGCTAATTGTTTTCCTTCTGCAGATGTTTGTACTTGCCAGCACTGGCATGGTAGCACTGAAACGGTCTTTGTGTTCTTTTCTTATCTAGTGGCAGAAGCCATGACCCCGATCCCAGTAACACTAGAAGATGATGACCAAGATATGGATTCTGCCGATGAGTCCATCACTGCCGACCTCATGGCGACCGCTGAAGAGTCCTCCAAGCTGATGGCCGGGCCCGGCAGACGGATCCGCCGCTTCAAACAGGAGTGGTTGAAAAAGTTCTGGTTCCTGCGCTACTCGCCCACCCTCAACGAGATGTGGTGTCACGTCTGTCGCCAGTACACTGTCCAGTCCTCCCGCACCTCGGCCTTCATCATCGGCTCCAAGCAGTTCAAGATTCACACCATAAAGCTGCACAGCCAGAGCAACCTGCACAAGAAGTGTCTGCAGCTGTACAAGCTGCGCATGCACCCGGAGAAGACTGAGGAGATGTGCAGGAACATGACGCTGCTCTTCAATGCCGCCTACCACCTGGCCCTGGAGGGCCGCCCTTTCTCCGACCTCCGACCCCTGGCCGAACTGCTCAAAAAGTGCGAGCTGAAGGTGGTGGACCAGTACATGAATGAAGGTGACTGTCAGATCCTTATTCACCATATTGCCCGGGCACTGAAGGAAGACCTCGCCGAGAAGATCCGCTTGTCCCCCTTCCTCAGTGTCATCATGGATGGTCAGAACAATGACCTGCTGACAGACACAGTGGCTGTCTATGTACAGTTCATCACTAGTGATGGTCCTCCTGCTACGGAGTTTCTCTCTGTGCAGGGGCTCAGCTGTTCCACAGCAGACGGGTATCTCCAGGCTATAGACCGGGCATTTGCTGTGCTGGGCCTGAGGCTGCAGGACATGGTGATAATTGGCTTTGGTGTTGATGGGTCCAATATCTCTTCTGGAATGAGAGCAAACATCTACATCTCTATGAGAAGGACCTTCCCTTGGGTGTTTTGTTTGCCGGTGATGATCCATCGACCACACCTAGAGGTGCTGGATGCCATCAGTGGCAAAGAGCTCTCCTGCTTGGAGGATTTAGAGAACAATCTTAAACAACTGCTCAGCTTCTATCGCTACTCCCCCCGCATGATGTCTGAGCTTCGAGCTACCGCGCCAACTCTCTCAGAGGAGACAGAATTTCTTGGTGACATACGAGCCATCCGTTGGATCATCGGAGAACCTAATGTTTTAAATGCCCTTATCAAGGACTACCTGGAGGTAGTGGCACATCTTAAGGAGGTTAGCAGTCAGACTCAGAGAGCCGACGCCGCAGCTATTGCCTTGGCTCTTCTGCAGTTCCTTATGGACTACCAGTCCATCAAACTCATCTACTTCCTCCTGGACATCATAGCTGTCCTCTCACGCCTGGCATTTATTTTTCAAGGGGAATATCTTCTAGTCTCCCAGGTGGATGCAAAGATTGAGGAGGCCATTCAGGAAATAGGGCGGCTCGTGGACTCCCCAGGGGAATATCTGCAGGAGTTTGAGGAGAACTTCAGGGAGAGCTTCAACGGTGTTGACCTGAAGAACCTGCGAGTGGCCGAGTCCAAGTTCCAGTCCATCCGAGAAAAGATCTGCCAGAAGAGCCAAGGTATCTTAGCTCAGCGCTTCGATACACGGAGCCGCTTAGTTGTTAAAGCGTGCCAGGTCCTGGACCTGGCAACTTGGCCACGCAACAGAGATGATCTTCGAGTATATGGTGAGGAAGAGATCTTGCTCATCTTTGACCACCTGGAGAGCGTCCCTTTAGCAGTCCGAGAGGTTGCCTATGACAAGGCAGACGAGAGGGGCAGCTTAGTGGTGGAGTGGAGGGACCTCAAGGCAGATTACTACAGTATGAATGGCTTCAAGGAGGTTGCTGGTCACATCTGTCGATACAAGCAGCGCTTTCCCCTTCTGAACCGGATAGTGCAGATTTTCCGGGTCCTGCCTACCTCCACAGCCTGCTGTGACAAGGGGAGGGTGTCTCTGCAGAAGGTGAGGAGGAACAATCGCTCGCGGCTCACACTGGACCAAGTGAATGACCTGCTGATGCTTGCTGTCAATGGACCACCCATCGCCAGCTTCGACAGCAAGCGGGCACTGGATAGCTGGTTCGAGGAGAAGTCGGGGAACAGCTACTCACTCTCCACAGAGATGTTGAGCAGGATGACAGCAGCTGACCAGAAGTCTCTTCTGCATGGCATAGATACAAACACAGAGTTTTATCCAGACATGTGAGTGGAAGTACAGAGCCACTTAGTCCAAAAAGCCATCCCACAGAGGTGTCACATGACCCCAAGATTATTTTGTTGCTGCTAAGATATGATTATCTTGTTTTATGATTGAAAACCAGTTAGTAAAGTTCTGTGTTAATGTGTAGTTTATTCAAAAGTTACAAACACAAATATTCGGATATATAAATGTTTATTTATGTATTTACACTGCAGATATTAAACCTGCTCAAAGGAAATTCATTTATCTATGGATTGTAGAAGAATGACGGTATTTTAACTTTTTCAGAGCAGATTTTTAAAGATATAGATTTTTATATAAAACATTGTATATTCAGTTATGAAATGCACCATTTATAAAATGGATCCCAGTAGTAAAAGCTGATAATAAATTTAAACTTAGCTGAGGTTGGGGCGAGGGGGGGGCAGGGTGTCAGAGTGTTGTTTTGTAACTCCCAACCAGTCAAGTATCTATCAATGTAATGAAAATGTACTTCAGTGACTAGGTGACCACTTCAGAGTTGGATCTCACATCCTGCCTAAACAATACGTTTGCTTTTTTGGTCAATATCCAGCGGGGGTTTGATTAAGCTCATAACGGTTTAACAGATGTGGCGTGTGGCACTAATGAATGTGCCACGTCAGTGTCAAGCGCGGTCTTCATGACCACTTGCACACCTATTTACTCTTTGGTGAGTTATATATGTTGAAACACTCAGATATTTTGAGAAATTGCACTTTGAGTAAGGCTGGTCGAACTAGGAGTGATTGTTGTCCGGTCTGGAAATAAAATGCTACAGTCCTGACTTTGTCATATATGACATGTATGTCAGGGCACGACGGTCTTTTTAAATTGTATTTGTTACCAAAAGATGTGGGTAAATAAGCAGGATATGGTGCCACGTTAAGGTATAAACAAACCGAGGAATGTCTCTTGTGGTGGTCAGAGTAATATCTGGTGTGTGGTACTGTTAAACCTGTCATCTTTAAGGTCCGTAATCACGCTGCATTTTTCTATGCTCATGTTTAAAAGCCATATGGGATTGTACACGTTCCTGTAACTCATACAGAATGTTAAATCTGTGCTGAAAATTGGTGTATATACAGCCTGTTCTTATTGTATATATAACATATATACAATATATTATATACTGTATTATATACAATATAGTATATATGTCATTTACGTTACATTTGTTTTTGATAAGCCTTTGATATCGTGATAGTACTCTTAATGGTAAGCAGTTACTTGTATAACAGCTGATAGGCTCAATCTGATAATCACCTTCCAATGTAATATTTGTAGAAAGATTTCCTCTCACTGATATGCTGGATAAAAGATGTTCCCACGTGATCAGTTTTGCTCACCATTCCATTTAGTTCACACGCCATCTTCCCGTTATATTTGGTGGTGTGATATCAGGCCCGTCTCTGATTGGTCACGGCTGAGGCCAACGGGAGCCAAGTAATGGAGCTTATTGTGCTTGGTTTTCCTCGGTCGTTGTAATGCAGACTGCAGCCGAGATGGGATTTAGATTACGAGGATGCAGCAGGGATGTAGCGGTTTACAGAACTCACAGTCCAGTACAAACGTTCACGTTTTTGTGCAGTTTT
Organism: Pollimyrus isidori; assembly: GCA_019775955.2. Lineage (NCBI taxonomy): Eukaryota > Metazoa > Chordata > Actinopteri > Osteoglossiformes > Mormyridae > Pollimyrus > Pollimyrus isidori. Next base: position 12,170,931 of record JABFDZ020000022.1, read on the forward strand.
GGTCTGGAAAACAGATTTTGTTTTGAAATGATTTGTTATAAAAACTGCAAACACATAACTAGGAACATCTGCGATACAAAGGCAATGTACAAAGGCAAAAGATGCTTAATTTCACTTCGGAAAAACAAATATTTAAAATACATTTTTTTAAAACTATAACATAATAATCGTAAGGAACTAAGTCTCACGTTCTCTGCTACAGAGTATGGCCACATGTCTGTAGTGATAAATAGCTTACTGACTTGCTCCAGTCATGCATGTACATGAGGTGTCGTCTTAGATGAGCTAGATGAGCAGGTTTTGTGCTTGTGTTTACAGCAACACACCTCAGTTTGGGATACAGACAGTCTTGAGGGTAAGGGTCCGCAAAGCAAGATTTCTCTGTTAGCTAGGTTAACTTAAGCTAAAAATCATGATTGCCCAATATGAGTTTAAGTATGGAGTAATCCAATTGGACAGTGAAGTTAACCCAGCTAACGGAGAGATCTTGCTTTGTGGGACACACCCTTTGTCTTATGAACTGCTTTCACTCTGGAGTTGCTGAAATTTATTGGGAAACCTAGGGTGACCAAGTAATCCATCTACCACCCAGCAGAGCTTAGGTGCAGTCCTGATTTAACACAGATGCTACAGACATTCAGACCCATCAGAAGTATTATATCATTAGAGGCAGCTATGCTCTGCGGGATGGTAGAGCTGCTGAAACAGCAAGGAGCACTCCAGCCATAATGCATGTCAAAGAGGACACTTTGACATAGGATAGAATTGGTATACTACCATTGAGATAGGATAGAATTGGTATACTACCATTGAGATAGGATAGAATTGGTATACTACCATCGAGATAGGATAGAATTGGTATACTACCATTTTAATTAAAAATACCTGGATTTCACTTGAGCACTGAGTTCTTGCTGTGTGTAGATTAGTCAGTCTCCAATAAACTTGCACGCGTAATTTTGTTTCGACCAACCAGTTGAGTACTCCGTGACGGTGACTCTTTAGACTGAACTGTTTGGTTGATACAAAATCCTGGCCTGGATTTCTACTCTCTGGACCTGAAATCTCCACCTCTGGTTGGGACAGCTCCTTGTGATATTATTGGGGGGGGTATGTGAGGCCCTGTTTTCAGAGAACTGATAAAATGTTAGTATTTCATTCCTTGTAACCTAAATTTGGTGTTGGGGGGCTGTTTTGGAAGAACTAAATCTACCCATGCATATTCACTTTGCAGATGAAGCTGACTTTGCTGCATCTACGTCACCTTCTGTGATCCCTAACCCTAACCCCCCTTTAGGGGTAATCCCCAAAGTTTTGGAAGGACTAAATCTACTCATGCATATTCACTTTGCAGATAAAGGTGACTTTGCTGCATCTACGTCACCTTTTGTGATCCCTAACCCTAACCCCCCTTTAGGGGTCGTCCCCAAAGTCTCGTCATACTCTGTACGGTCATTAACTTTTAAGCTGTGACCAAGAATGCTTCTATGTTATTTCTGCATGGCTGAGATAATAGTTTGCTTGTGGTTTGTCACACCCACAATCCTCCTATAATCTTTCTTATTCTTCTAATTTAACTAGGTAGGGATTTTTGAGAACTGGTCTAACTTTGAGAATGCACTTAAACATGCAGCGACGCGGTAAGCTTCCAAGTCTGCAACTGAGCCTCTGTATGAGCTGCGTATGTACGTATGTATGCATGCTGGGGTCTGGGGGGATCCCCAAGCAAGCAATGTCATTTGCCAGTGGCTGGATTCACTGTAATGTTACGATAGAACTGAGTTGGTCTGATAAGTATAGCCAAGAAATATGTAGTAAAGTGTATTGTACGAGCGTACATGGAGGAAAACGCGTGCGCTGTACCTGCCTCTAGAGATTTTAATGACAGTTTTTATAATAAATATTGTGTGTGCATGGGAAGTAAGTGTTTGGTATTTAGTAGCAGAGACAAGTCATTAAATGTCAAGCTTTTTATGCCAAGATTTAAAAGTAAATGATGAAATGTTATTCTCTAGATACCATCCAAAGGCATATTTATTCCCATTCCCTCCTCTCCACGACGGTTTTTGCTAAATAAATAAATAAATTTTCTTTGGCGATTGCAAAGTTTGTCTGAGGCGTAAACCACGGCGCGTTAAACGTAGTGGAATTCTTTAAAGGTCAATTTTTAATAGATGTTTCAAAGGAAAATAGAAAATGAAAAAAGGTTGGTAAAGAGGTTCAGCACGTACAAAACCTATGTTGTTTTTTCCCTGAAAACAATACAGTGGGTCGGTGTGGTGTTTGTAGAGGCCAAGGAGAAACGAATAAGTATGTTTTTGGATGAAGAATCAGTCGCCTCACAGTGAGGTATGCATTAGCAGTGAATAAGCTCACCTTTTTATAGGGAGTAACTAAAAAAATGCTACGCTCAGTCACTTTGCTTTGCCTATTCAGTAAAGAATACAAATCCTGTTGAATCAATGGTATATTTGGTTTTTTTGGGACTGTTTCATTTTTTATTTTAGTGTAATGAAAATATACTCTTAATCGAATTTTATCAAGTGCACAAGTGACACCAGGCTTTGTCATTTTGAATGCTAATGTCAGTGAGTATTCTTTCTGTTGTAACCAGGTTTTGTCTATGTTAAGTGGTATATATCTGCTTGTAATGTCTATATTGTAGATGCATTTATAGTTTATTGGTTTCGTTACAGTGTTTTTACCCTGTCTTACTTCTCTGTGAAAATGGTCACAGCCATCTTGCAAGTTTATCCTGTGTGTGACCCTGTATTACACTTAAATAGCTAAAAAGAACGATAATGGATAGAATTGCAATTCAGTGCTAAACTCCAACCTCCTCTTCTTGAATCCGCTTTAACTTTCTTGTTTGATACCTTTTAAGAAGTGAGCTTCTTGAACCAAACATATATTCCAAAGTGGAGGCACTTTTACTGACAGAACAGAGATAATGTCACAAATGCATAAGTTGTATTGGTTATTGTACAATGACATATGAAAATAATTACCTTTGTTTTAATGTTGACTGTTTGGGCCTGACTTGGCATGTCTGTAAGGAACTTTTTAGCTGTGAATGGTTCAAACTTTTTTCTGCACTTATTTTCTTGTTTTGTAGAGGGAGTATGTGGGATATTGAAAATATGTACACAAATTTCTATGCTACATTTCAATAGTACCTGTTTGAAATACAAAAATATTTAACACTGGAGAAATATTAAGCTACCGGTATATATAAGATATAAACAAACACATGTATGATACATAAACCTACTCAAATTTACAGTGTTACGTTATCTCTATCAAACAAATATTAATAAAACTTGATACGTTTTGTATTATACGTTTTCTCTTTTGTTTTTGTATGCCGGGGGGGTGAGGTCCAATTAGCTCAAATTCATTCTGCTCATCTGATCCAGACAATTATAAAGTATAAAATAATTATAAAAGATTGGCTCTAATCTGCTGTGAGGTTCTGTAAACACACCTACTAGAGAGCAAGACCTTCTCTGTTATCTGCTGACAGGGAAGATGCATTGCACTGCTGAGGTCTGTCTGTGGTTGGGTGTCTGTATAGGTCTCACAGCTCCTTCGTGTTTGCGTTTGCGGATCATATCTTCGCTCTCTTTCATAACCATCAGCATCTCGCTGCCCTTTCTGCCCTATAATCCCAGCTAGACCACACAGACTTAAACAGTGTCAGATATCATTTATATCATTTTATCAGACATCACTGCCCTGCGATGGGCTGCCCCCCATCCAGGGTTGTTCCCTGCCTCGTGCCCGTTGCTTCCGGGATAGGCTCCGGACCCCCCGCAACCCAGTAGGATAAGCGGGTTGGAAAATGGATGGATGGATGGAAAATGGGTGGATGGATGGATCAGACTAAATGGTAGGATAAGCGGGTTGGAAAATGGGTGGCATGGCATCTTTGTAAAGTTCTGGCACAATGACATGAATTATTACATAGCAAAGGATACCTGAAACCTTGTAATTAACACCCCACAACCATGAACAGTGTACGCCATTAGATGGATGGATGGATGGTCTCAGTTGCCAAAGTATTCAAAGAATTTAGATGCAATTTGGTTGTTTGCTGGTCCCCTTTCTTGTTGAGCTACTCCCCCTTTTCCGTTCCTGCATAATTAAAACCTTAATGGTCAAGTGCCAACAGCCTACATTATTCCTAAGTCTCAAGTCAAACATCCTACATCAGACATCCTACACTTCAAATTTAGTGGGAAATCTCCCAGCACTGATGTGTTTTATGAAACCTCTAAGACATCTAATTCAATGCAAAAGTATAGCCCCAGAAATGAGTGTTAACTTACCTTACTGGATTGACTTGACTCCAGGGAGACATACATTAATTGCATGGCCTTAACCCTGGGGTGAGACTGTATGCTAACTGCATGGCCTTAACCCTGGGGTGAGACTGTATGCTAACTGCATGGCCTTAACCCTGG
>JABFDZ020000022.1:12412072-12427498 GCA_019775955.2 Pollimyrus isidori
AGGCAGTTCTGAAGGCGAAAGGGGGTCAAACACCATATTAGTATGGTGTTCCTAATAATCCTTTAGGTGAGTGTATAATAACAATGCTAAGTTTGCTGCCTTATCTTTAATCTCCCTTCAAAAACATGCAACTTCCTACAAATGGCTCTTGTTTTGAGTGGAAGCAGTGATCTCATTGGCCAGCAGAGTTGCTATGGGAAGCTTGTGTTGTAGTAACAAGAGCATGAGCTGTGAATGTTGAGAACATGAGCTCGTAATATCTTTGCCTGGACTAGTTAAAGGTTTTCATGACAAAGATTCAGTCTGCTCTGCATCATGATGCAAAACAAGGAGACTCACACTGAGGATGAACTGAAGGTAGGCTATGGGCTGCTGTATATACTATGCTGTATATATACTAAGGATGTGGAATTTTGTTCATTGAGCTTGTTAGAAAGTTGTTAGCTGAGGGTTTGGGATTTGTGTCTATAAATTGGAGCCACCGATTATCAGACCCCTGTTATCAAAACCCCCACTTTACAACAACAATGGATAAGATATGACAACATTTTTCAATACCCATGAGCCTCAAGTAAAAGTTCCCTAGACCTCCAGAGAGGGATTTGTTCAGCAGAAGGTAATTATACTTTGCACATCTTTCTGAAACAACATTCTGCATGGCCATGTGTTTTACTGTTCTCTACCTGGACCTGCTGCCTTCATTCCTTTTTTCACTTAAGTGCATCGTGTGAGCTAGGCAGTTAGTATTGCAGTTACTGGGGTATAGAAAACACCCAGAGCAGTGTATACAGGGTAAAATTTTTACCGTACAAAATATTGAAGAGGTTGGACGGGGGTGATAATGGACTTTGTTTTGAAAGTCGTGAAGGGATGGTGATGAGTCAGTTTCCTGCTTTGTGACTGGAAACTGCTGCAGAGGAAGTCATTTGGTGTGAGCTTGCTCTTTAATTTCTATATGTAGAATATCATTGGCAATAGGACAGATTGGGAGTGGCACTCTGCATCACTCTTTGTGTTGCCATATGCCCCCCATTATCCTTGGAGCAGCACTCTGTAGCACACTTTATGTTGCTGTATGTCCCCCATTAGCCTGGGAGTGGCACTCTGTATCACTCTTTGTGTTGCTATTTGTCCCCCAAAATCTTAATTCAACAAATATTGTGTGGCTCTCAACCTGAATGTTTGGTTATAAGGTGCCCCAGCATCCCTGACTTCACAATCTGGTCCATGGACGTGACAGGTCCAAGGTGGTGTTTTTGGACTGCCTTCTCTCCATGCCTTGGCTGGGATGCTCCAGGAGAGGGTGTCTGTTTTTGGCCAAACCCAGGATGTGTTGCAAGCTCCAAAACAACAGCAACCTGCGCCGGGCCACAGTACCCTGAGCACGGCACATCTCCTTGTGGCTGCATCCAGGTGGGCACCAGTCTCTCCCACCTTCTCATGCCTTTTCTTCCTGCAGTTTAATCCTCAAGGTCTGTTTTAAAATGAGACTGTAATGTTTACTGTCACTGTCATTTTGGTTTTAATGTATATTAGATTAGCTGCTCGTTTGGCTTTGCTTCAACCTGAATATTGGATCCTCTTACTCTCAGGAGTCTGATTATTCAGGCAATGCTGAAGCAGGATCTGGCCTGTGCTTTCTCAATGAACCAGACATTGTGATTAAGGGAGGGAGGTGTCCCCAGAATACTGCCAAATTACCACAAAGAGGGCCTGATTTAAAGCCTAATATATATCTTAACATTTTAACCTTACCCTACCGTTGAATATTTCTTCATCTGAAGTCATTTTATCTAATAATGTGGCAATACTTACTTGGCTTTACATTGAGCGTACATTTTAGACCGTCTTTAGCAGTCAATGTAATGAGGGTGGATGGAGAAGGCTTACAGATTCCATGCATCTCTCCCTTAGCACCTCAGTGACCGATGCACATGCTGCAGATACAGAACATCAGAGCAGGGTGAGTACATGGTTGGTGTCAGTCCTACCAGGACAGTAGGGGGCGCTTCAGCAGATGTAATGGAGCATGGACACCTTACTCAGCACCTGCTTGGCCTCCAATCATGTCCACGCACAAGCTTCACAGCAATCAGCTGTTTTAAGTCTTTTAGTTAAGTGCTGTTTACTTTCATGGGACTCAGGGGAACCACAGCCATCAATAACAAAGAATGAAATCCTATAAAATGTCCTGAATTCTGGCTCTTTTGCCTTTTAGTTTAGGGGCAAGACAGAATTCAATAGCAAATACTGACTTCATCTCTTTGCGTAATATTAACTGGCAAACATTTAAAGTTGTGTGTGAACCTGTGAAAACAAATAATGTATTTTATTTTGTCAGTGTACACTCAGACAAATTTATTAAATCAGTGATACAAGAATCGCTCATTTAAACACACATGAAATAGTGTTTCAATGAGCAAAAAGCAAATGATCCTAAAAACGTGACACTAAAATTTGGCACTATTTCAATTATTGAAATGATTGCTTCTGTCAAATTAGGGAATTAATAGATAATTCACTGGTTAATCAATTGAATGCTTTGGCTAAAATGGATAGCTGTATATTCACCAGGACAAGGGATTGATGGTTATGATCTGATTTAGGAAATGTATGACCCCTAGTGGTATAAAACTGAAATTGCTTGTTGCTAGCAGTAAGAAATGGTGAGGCATGTTTTAAAAGGACATACTGCTTAGTGATTACACACCTTCCCCCTCTGTAGGTACAGAGATCAGCATACACTCTCAAAGACACACTTGAAGTAAAAACTGGGAATATGTAAAATTCACTTTGATTTACATGCTTGCAGTAATCGTGTGACTGCAATGACTTAGCACCACACAGGTTTTGTGTCATTTGTAATTTTTAGTTCTGTCAGGTTTTAGCGACATCAGTGTGATTGTGAATTGATTAACATAATGTTTATGATTCGGTGTAATTTAATGCAATGCGTAATACTGTGATGACAATAATGAGGGGGAAATGGAGAATTACCACAGAGCCATGAATAAAATGGCCGAGGACATCCTGGCGCTGAGGAGGCAGGTCAGCACCTTGAACTCTGATAACAGCCAGCTGCGCAGCTGTCTCAGCCTGCACCACGACCTGAGCCGCTCTCTGCTCAGCACTGACATCGACGTCATGACCAAAGAGGAGATCGCCAACTGTATTGGTAAACCTGCCTGCTCAGCCCACCCTGCACTTGCATTGGGAGCTGGTGCCTCAGCACACAGAGGCACACTGCCTCGTCTCTGAGGTGCTTCTTCGTCTACAAGCCTGCCTACTCAGCCCGCCCTGCACTTATACTGGGAGCTGGCGCCTCTGACACCCATGAATAAGCATAGTGATTAGGCACCCACAGAATAGTCTCTGGGTTGCTTCTTCATTTGCCTGATTTATTTCCCGCACTCACACCTAGGGGAACAGTTTATTTATATCATTGTTTTTAACAGACAGAATACATTACAGCTATTAGTAACTATAGTGGAGTGTGGCTCAGTGTGTTCGGACACTGGTACAAATTCCAGGGTCAGCAGAGTAATTTCACCCTTAGGCTCCTAAACAAGCCCCTTAACCCCCAGTTGTTCTCGGGACTGTCTGAAATTGTCAACCAAATGAATGCTACTATTTTTAACGCAGTTTCTTTTTTCTAAACTAGTGTCAATTCAATTTTATAAGGGTTTGGAATATTAGAAAATAATTTTCACCTCTTTACAAGTCTTGTTAGGGCATTAATCCCAGTCCGTTTTGAGAGTTTTATGACATTCCTACATATTTCTCTGCACCCCCAGCACACATACAAACACAACCTCATTTTTTGGAATCCTAAATTCTACGAGATTAGAACACAACCTTCACATAGTACCATCTGAGATCGCTCAGCGTCTTCCTGAAGGCAGATGGGTATTTTCCCACCTTTCCATGCAGAATTACAGGATGTGAGGCATAAACACACTGTATGTATATTCCAGAGACAACATTCACGCCACAGGGAGGTATCCAAGAATAGTGATTATTTTATGTTTCATTGTGCAAATAGCTATAATCCAGACCCAGAATGCAGTATTAATGTTAACATGTACAGTGGTACCTTGATTCCCAAACTCACTAGAACTCGAATTTCTTGAAAGTTGAACAAACCAGTTTGACCTAGAATTTGATCTGAATATCAGAAGCCGAACCATGAACACTGATCTAATATAAATTGTACGCGCCAGGAAATGAGTCATACTACAATGCAACTCTTGAAACTTGAATGCATTCTTCACAGACCGGACGATTACCCAAATAAAGCACTGCAACAGTACAGTAACTAAAAATAAATAAACCACTAACTTACATGTACGATTAGAGCATTTATGTCATTTATTTAAACTTTATTTTTCCAGGTAAATTAATTGAAAACCAGTTTTCACTGCTTTACGTGATATTCAGGAGAAATAGCAGATTACGCATTGGAACTGCCTGGGATACAAACGTCATGCGGGTAACTAAACTTTTCAGCCAATAAGGGCAAAAGTGTGTCGTCACGGAGGCGATTCCAGTTTGTGCAGCCGGGTGAGAGGTCACAGCGCATCTAACCATAATGCATTGCGTCAGGATCAGAATGCGTTGCTTTAAGCCAGCGCCATAAGCAAGTGGAATGCATCCAATGACCTGATTGGGGAAGCAAACTGAAACGCAGACTTAATACAGAGGACTAAATGACAACAACCAGAAACAGTCAATCACTTGGGGATCCCACACGAGGTTAACGAGGGGGCGTGGCACACGGAAGGAGTAGATGAAGGCAGGACAGGGAGAAGATCGTTATCATTTTGGAAGCCATTAAGAAAAAATGCTCTTGTTCAAATGCTCTTGTTCAAATGCTAAAAAAACATTCAGGTATAATTTGTGGGGGGCCAGGAACCAATTAATTGGTTTTCCATTATGTCTTATGGGAAAAATTTTATCAAAACTTGAACTTTTTAGGATTCGATCCGGAGCCTGGGACGGATTAAGTTTGAGAACCGAGGTACCACTGTATAACTTTGTATAGCATCAGAAGTACCTTGGAATATGGGAAGGACAAGGGAGCAATAAACAGAGACTATTCTGAAAGATTATTCTGGCTGTGAAAGCATATTATAATCGAGATTTACTGAACAAAGACATCACATCAACTAAAACAATAAAAATCATAAAAGAATGAAAATGATTAATAATAATGACCATCCATCCATCCATTCATTTTCTGTAAAAGCTTGCCCTGTTCAGGGTTGCGGGGTAATAATGACAAATAGAAATAACTGAGGTACTGAGAAATGATTATAGAACCACAATCAGCCATGCTGTAATTCAGGATATTTTTGAAATGATAATACAAAGTTTTTAGTAAGACAGCAGATTAATTTTCTTTCTGAGTGCTCCTGAATATAGGCAAGATGCTTGCTGCAGGAAACATGGACAGATCTTGGACAGTGCAACAAATGCAGGATATATATTGCTGCTACTTTTCCTGCTTTTTCTCGCAGCCTCCCTGAAGTGTAGATTAGTGAGTGAAAGAGACCAATCTGCAGTGCAAAGGGACAAGATTCAGCAGCTGCAGAACCAGCTCATCAGGGTGAGAGCCGGAGAGACTGACTGTCCATTGGACCATGATGCTTTTCCTATAACATGGCGCTGCGCTTTCTCCTCAGAAGAATGACTGTGAAAAGATGCTGCAACAGCTACGGAGGGCCCACCAGCAGCAGCAGACTGTCATACAGCAATATCAAGGCCGGCTGGCCAGAATGGTGGACCTAGAAGCGACAGTACGGCAGCAGGAGAAGGTACCGCATGCTCCCAACACAGTCCTTTCATTATCCTGCCTCTCAACAGGCATATACAGCCTGATTGTGCAGTCTTGAGATGCTGTAATTATGCAGGGTGCGCCTCCTGATTCTGTGTTATTGTATATTCCCAGAGTATGCAGACATGTAAGCTCTACACTGTAGATGCTGCTAATTAAACATTCACGGTGACTTACAGTTCAGTCACAGTGTTAATATATGCACAGCTTGATGGGGTTAAGTGGAGGCAGTGATTTTATTTCAACTTGCACAGAGCCTGAATACTTATGCAGCATAATTTTTCAGTTTTAGCCCTTGTTACTGATTTATTGACTACTACAGACAAATGATCCATTTTCGGATAACAATTCTGTTTTAGCGTGTGAAGTTGCAGTAATAAATAGTCACTGAATGAAATTTGTTTACGTTGTTTGCAATCCAGATTATTTGCAAGCATTCCCAAGGCTTTACTATTATTTAAGGCACTTGCATATAGATAAGTTTCTGTGTACTACCACACTATTGCTGTATTTCTGTGGAACACAGGATGAAATGTTTTTTTTTTTTTGTGGTGTAGGTCATTGAAAAGATGGAGCAAGCTCTGAGTGGCAAACTTTCTGAAAGAGCTAATGACAAGGCTAGCCATGTGAAAAAACAAACAGGTGGGAACTATTTTCAGTACACACCCTGCTAAGATCAAAACATCTTTAAAAACATCTCTTCCTTGTGAGGGCTAATTCATTGTCATGGGACACATGGCTACCCTGGGATGTTTTTGCAGTGGGGTAGGGTCTGAAACTCTGACTGCCAAACACTGATACATGTTTCCTAGTGCCAGTAAACGTGAGGAAGGCCCTCTGGCCACCTGTTTCAGGTCAGTGTGGCTAATGAGAATGTGTAACAGTATCGGGGCTGAGACACTGCTGTCCACAGGTGAGCACAACCTGGCAGCAGAGAACGCCCGCCTGAGGGCGGAGCTTGAGAAGTTGCAGAAGCAGCCAGCGACCATCCAGCTGCCGCTGCAGGTAGAACTTCTGAATACACTTGCATCTACTAAACGTCCATGCCAGGTTTTAAATGTTTATGATTAAGATTATTATATTAATTAGACTGCTTTGGTCACAGTGTGTGACTCTGTACCTGGGATCAGATTGCTGGTTCAAGTCCTGGGGCAGACTCGCACAATAAAGACCCTGAAACCAATAGCCTGAGGGGTGCCGCATGCTGACTGCTCCCCCCCCCTTTCCAAGCCTGCTCTTGCCTCTCTGTGTTACGGTTACACCTTGCTTTTAACAAGCAAGTCCACTTGTTTTGTTTTTCAATAATGTTACCATGCCCAGGGGAGGGGCTGGGCACCCAGAGGGGTTTTTTTTCCATACTTGGGAGTTTTTGATTCTTCTCTTCCAATTTCATCTGGCTTTTTGTTTGTTTCATTCTTTCTTTCCTTTGTCCTCCGTTTCCATGTTTTTGTATTATGTGTGATGTTGTATCACAACACATCCACGTAAAGCTCCTTGGGGCAACCCTATGGTGAAAGGTGCTATATAAACATTGAAATTGAATTAGGGTTAGGACTCTATACAGTACCTGTGATCAGAAGGTTGCGGGTTTGAGTCCTGGGTAGACTGATGTCACCATCAAGCCCCTGAAGCCCCCAGTTGCCCCAGAGGTGCTCCCTGCTGACTGGCTGCCAAGCGGCTACTCCCAGCTATTTGTGAGAGTCTTGTGATGCTTAATTCTGTTAAACTGTTGCAAATGCATTGGTTTTATAACAGAAGTCCACTGATAAATCTGCACACATCTTCTGCACGGGCATTTTCTTTTTTATTAAGGATCATACTTTTTTGGCTGACTCTTTCAGTTACCATTAGGCTCTTAATTGCAATTATAGTCCCTAGCTGACAAAGGGACACTAAACACAAATGTTTGGTGTTTTATGTTATTGCAAAGGTGTTCCTAATTAAAAATGCTTGTCAATTAACTTTTTAACTCAAAACAGCTCTAATAACCATATTTTGGGGTTCAGTTCATTAAAATGAATGCTTTACTTAGTACTGCTAGTTATTTTTAATATGATGTATCAAGTCAAATAACTTTTATTGTCACATCACTAGAACAATTGAACTAGCGAATGTCTTGAGTCACAAGTTTCTATCAGCAGTACATTAAATAAACTGTACATAACAGAACTGTGCGCAATGTCCTCCAGACCCAGGCTGGCAGCCAAGTCACACCAGCACCTTGACCCCTGTTAGGTTCCTGAGCCCGTCGGTGGCAGTGAAAAACTGGCCCTGCTGGTTCAGCTGGAGAAGGCACAGACTCAGGTCAGCACCTTGGAGATTCAGGTAGGCTTCCTACATGTCAGCTTGTACGCCACTGTAGCCAGTGCAGGGCCGCACCTAGAGGCTAAGACATGACAGGGCACCTCCTAGGAAAGATTGGTTTCTTCAGTGATGGCGTCGTGTTTTCCTAAAAAAGCCCACTAAGCACTATGCAGTGCATGTGTCTAACTATCTTTCAGCTGGAAGAATATTCACAGAAGTGGGGCAGAGAAAAAGAGGAGCTCTTGACATGACTGAGTGAACACTCCCTTGGCTTTGCTCACAAGGCCATGATCCTCCGTGACTTTCTTTAGCTCAGTGTTGTATTTTACCTCTGGAATTTTTGAGAAATTAACCTGTATATGAAGAGTATACATTTTAACCCCAAGCCTTTGTAAATATCATGGGAACACTATTTTAAATTAGGTTAAACCCAGTGTGCGAAATATGGGGGGTCTCACACCCCCGATTAACCCATGAGACCCCCTGAAAGCCTCAAAAGCAAAATTTTAAAGCAAAATTTTTCTCAAGATCGGTATTGCACAACAATAGGGAAATGGGGACCGCTTGAATACTGACGGGTATTTCGTACACTGGTCAAAGCTATTGAAAGACAACATGATAAAGCTGTCTACTGCATGTGCTGATAGGGAGGTCAGTACTGCATAATTTTATAAGCATGAGTGATATTCTTGTTTTCCAGACCACCTCGCTGCCTATGATGTACAGAAGTAGATGGAAGTTGCATCCTCTGAAATGATCTTCCCCTTCTTTCCTTCCAGAAGCCTTACTTTGTTCATAATATATGTAATAATATAGATAAAATAGAAAATCATTCTGACTGTTACGAGAGTTTTATTTTATGGTGATTTCAGTGAAATTGGTGATTCCAGATGGATGATTAATACAAAGATGACACATTTTCACAAATATTATATTAGACATTATGTTAGATGTTACATGTATAATGTCACAATATAAAATCCACCACACAATAAACACAACATAGGAATGGTGTAAAGCTTTAATAACTCTTTCAGAGTTGTTAAACGTCTATTTAATAGCCTTCAAGTTACACACAAAAAACTAAACACTAAATACAAAACTCCCCAGCAGAACAAGGCTACTTGTGCTTGGCTAGGGGCCGTATGCTGAGTAAAATGGGCTTTTCTGGCAACAGAATGAGCTGGAAGCTGCTTCTCACCTCCACTTGCCTCTGCTTCTCAATTCGGAAGTTTTCAAGCATCTAAAAATGAAGAGCGTGGCTGTGGTGAGTGTTGGTATGACATTGTGTGACAGTCAGCCTCCTGCACTGGTTAATATCTCTCTGGCCCTGGTGAACCTTTCATAAGGGTGTTTGGAAGTGGAAGCCTTCAGGCTAAATGCAGGACAGCACAGGACAGCGTATTGACAGTGTTGGACTGAGTGAAATGCAGCCAGGCGTGGACTCACATGGATAAGAAAGATCTGCATCTCAGCCTCCGCGATCCTGCGACCCAGACACTGGCGTGGCCCAAAGCCGAAGCCCAGGGCCTGGAAGTAGTGACCACCAGGGGACAGCCAACGTGAGGGCAGGTACTGCTCCGGCCAGGGGAAAATGCGGTGGTCTCTACCCATGGCATACAGGCCCAGCTGCACTAAGGTCTGTGTAGAAACAAGAGGGCTCTGTGGAACTGACAGAACTGGGGCAACCCGGAGTAATTAGGCTGGAAGAATCCTATGGTCTCGCTCCTGCGTGCGATGCAGGGCTGGAGCCTTACCCCAGCTGGAATGTGGTAATTCTGGATCACTATGTCCTCTGTTATGTATCTCTGCAAACTCACAGCCACAGGATGTAACCTACAGGCGAAAGGAAACCTGTGATCCAATGGTGTAACTGCAACTGTCAAGCGTGCATCATGAAACGCATGTAGCTTTTAGCTTAATCTCAGTATGTCTACCACAAAGTTTGAACACGTAATTTTAGTACATAGCCTTCTGGCTGCTCGTGAGTATTTCACTGTTCATTAAACAGATTATACCATGAGGAAAATGTCTTGGCTCATAAAGAAAAGCAATTGAGGAGTGACATTTATTTGTGTAAAGGGTGTGTATCACTGAATAGAATAAAACTGTATAAATGTGGGGTACTTCCTACCTGCAGAAGGTATTGAACTTTGGGTACGTCGAAACAGTAAGTGTGAAAAAAAAACTGCTACCAGTGCAGAATGACATCATCAAAATGTGCAGCAGGGAGTTTTGTATTGAATTCAAAAATGATTATTGTAGTATAGCTTATTGCAGAATTGAATTGGGAGCGGGTGATGTGTTTGTGTTCTAAACTGTGTGGGAAGCTGTGCCAGAGGAGCATGAGAAATATAGCAGGTATGGGACATTCATGGGCAGAATCGAGGGGCCTAATTATTATATTCCATCAAACTCCAGCATAATAGAAGTACAATATATCATGCATTCTGTACCTACCTGCACAACTGAAAGAGGTTTTTGTGTTGCCACCCATTAACTTTGTGTTGCTAATGCAATTTGGCTCTTGGGGAAAAATATCTGGGGACCCGTGGTATATTTTATATAACTACAGCTTCAGAAAATACTGTAACCATTTCCTTATCCATCCAGACATGCCATTTGGGTGATTATTGTATTTACATAAATGCACAGGTAGTCCCAGCACTTTAATTATTTATAACGTATATTAATGTGTAGCTGGTACTTTCCTTGGCTCATTTTTTCTGATATTTCTGTTTTACTAAACATCGTAATAAGAAAATCCATAAATAATCAGTCATCCTTATCAAGAATTTTCCTTGGTTTTCAAAATGCAAGCATTTGTTGACAGTTTCTATGGTAACTTAACAAACTTGCCATTCCAAGGAGTAGCCTGACCAGATGATCTATCCTTATATGGACTATACTTTTAAGAATACACTGGAACCTTATTAAATGCTGATTGAAATAATTTCTTCTAAAAAATGAACTGTGATATTTATCCTATTTTATTATTATTTTATTTATTATTCTATTTTTTGTTAGCTAGCCATGGTTTAAGTGGAATAAACAACTTATAAGTGTGCGGCTACACAGAAATAACATTACACCAAGTTGTTCTTCCAGTAATACTGGTTTAAGATGGCATTAAAAGTCAGCTGGAGTCAGCTGTGTTCAGCGTAGCCATGTTCTGCCTCTGGCGGACAGTTGGCTAGGTATACCTCAGTGTTTCCTTGATGGCACCTTTGACTAACGGCACCCTTTTCAGCATCTGCACCATGTCCCCCTGCGTGGAGGTCCTTGCTGCTGCTATCTCGGCCCGTAGTTCCTCCTGCAGGTCTGGGTGCCGAGCCAACTCGTACAACGTCCACAACAGAGTGATAGAAGTCTGCAACCCAGGCCAACAGTTCATTATTCACAGCTCCACCAATACTGTTATAATAGAATTACCTGACCCCATAGGTGATCTACCCTCCCTCCCCCAAGGGAATGTAATGCCTAGAGCCAGTGTCCAATACACTGTGCATGCCTGGTGTTTGAGATGGTGCATAGAAGATAGTTACCGTGTCCACACCCCCAGCCATCAGCTCTGTAACACTCGCTTTAATGTCTTCAATAGACAGTTTGTCCATTAGCAGGAGGCTGGCCAGCACCCCGGGGTACTTTCCTTTCATGTTGGACTCCTGGCTCAGCCGCCGATAGGTCTTCTGGATGCAATAATCCGCTGTATCACCAACGCAGACACACGTTTTTGGACCTTCAGGACCTTCTCATTTATTTTGTTTACACTTGCACATTGCTGCTCGTTGTGATGCATGAATACTGCATCCATGGAAACAGGTATTTAGGGTGCTTTTCTACTGCACCAGGTACCATACTTTAAGTACTTAAAGTAAGTATGGTACTTCAAAGTGTTGATTTTTCACTTGCATAAAAAACTTTTTTTTTTTTAACTGAAAAGGGGGTTTATTAAAGGAGAACTAAACAAAACAGGGACAGGAAATAAACTAGGGGTCAAAATGAGAGTACTAAATCAGGGAAGGGCACGGACTAGTAAGAGTGACAATTTAGTTTTTTTTCTTTTTTTGCTTAATAAATATCCCAGTATTTATCGCGAAAAAATCATACTGTGATATCTGGTTTTTCCAAATTTTGTGCAGCCCTAGTATAAGAAATACTTTCATTTCATGTCATGCCATGCAAATTTTTTGGTTCTTCTGACCTCATTGTAATCACATGCATTTATTATTATTATTATTATTATTATTATTATTATTATTATTATTATTATTATTATATTTTTACGAGGTACTTAGTTTACCATTGTTCTCTGAGTTTACTTTCTTCAGCAGTTGTACTGCATTTCAGAGGCAGGTTATTTGCATAACCAATCAAAAATAAACACATTTGCAAGTCCCATCCCAAAATACCGAGCTAGCAAAATAGGATCCCTGCTAATGTGGTACTTTAGGTACTGGAACTTTTGTTACTGGTACTTAACCGGAAGTCAATGGAAAAGGGAAGGTACTGAAAGTACTGTGCCAAAAGTACGGTACTTGATTGCAGTGGAAAAGTGCCCTTAGTCCATATGGCCAGGCTGTAACCTTACCATGGCTGAAGATCCCATCCCAAGCTTCCACATGCTCTTTCCATGGTGTAGCTCTCAGCCACCGCAGCAGACCAGGGGGGATATACAGCATGGGCAATGTGCTTTGGAACATAAGAGTGATGCAATGGATGAAGTGCTGGGCTTCAGGGTCGATGTAGTCTAGCAGCAGCCCCAGCCGCTCTCCATAAAGTACGGATCCTACCGCTGAACAGTGCAGAATGGGAGAGCCAAGGGAAGAAAGGTCACTGGACAATGATTGGAACTGGATACAAATACTAAGCAAGATGTTTTATAACAAATTGAATGCAGTGTTAATATTGTACCATATCAGTAGGTGCCTGTGTCTAAATTAATAGTAATGAGCTGTTACTACTTTGTGATCCCACTCACTGCCATGACATACAAGCATGTCTCACATTCTAGGGCATATTTGAAGAGCTCATGGGAGAGGTCTGTGGTCCACTTGTCCTGTCCACTCCTATCGATCTTCTTATGAACTCTTGACACAAAGTCTTGGCCAACCTCATCCAACAATGGTACAAAATTCCCAAGCATATTTGGGGCGATGACCTCTTTGTTCAGAATGATTCGGCTGGACTTCCAGTCTTCTCCTTCCCTGGGAAGAGCAGCAGTTATACCTTTACTAAAGAGAACCCCTAGAAATGGCAGGTGGCCCCAAATAGATTCAGGGGGGCAATCACAGACAGATAAGATCCAAAATCAGAAACAAGGACCAAGTCCAAGAGCCTTGATTTAATTTAATATTCCTGCATTATACACCATTCCATACAACTCAAAAAAATGGAAGGAGTGTTACATGCTGCAAAAATGACCCTTGTTTACTTGAGAAGGACTCCGTATTTGCGGTTTCTGTAGTCTCGGTATGCAGTCCACGGCTCCATTCTCAGTCTCTTGGGGTAGTGGCCTTCTGCTCTGAACATAATGGCTGCATCCTCCGGCTTGATAATGTTCACACTCTCATAATAGCCAATTTTCTCCCTGCAAAAGTAAGACAACCAGAAACTTTTATTATTACTGGGAAGAAGAAAACGCCTATTTACAATACCGTGCAAAAGTCTTAGGTAACCAAAGAAAATACCAAAGTAAATATTTAAATGGTCTTCATGTTAGTAAAAAAATATGCTATTATGCCTGTGAAAGTGTGTTAGCCTAACCATATCAGAGTTTGCAGCAACCATCCAATACACCCGTGTGTTTGACTCGACCACTGTCACACCTAGTATAGCTAATCAATCAGTCTCACTGATGTTTTTAACAAATCAATCAACTGATCAACAATTCAGCCAATTGATAGATTTATCATTTAACTGATCAATCATGGAATTAGTTTAATTAAATTTCACCACCAGCTCACTTTTTAATTAATAATTACTTGGAATGGCTGAGGTGCCCTTGAGGATATGTTTGAGAACTGAAGAGATGATCTAGCCATTCAACTAGATAAAACTTTTTGGAGAACAGAATAAATTCTTACCAGGTTTTATTATATTACCCTGTTTAAAATTTTATTTTGACAGCCTAAGACTATTGCATAGTCCAACATAAAAATAGCAAACTATTCTACCCATATTCAATATACTAACCAACAATTATTATTTTTTTGCTCTACTGCTCTACCATTGAGAGCCTCCTGCTGCACTGAGGAAGACAGAAAGAACGTGCAGGGGGTGGTAATCGGAATGGGAGTACCCCCCCCCCCCCCTCAAGGATAGTTACACTGGCAAACTTCACTGGAGAGCCAGTAAAATCATCAAAAACTTCTCACACCCTGGACACTATGTTTTCTCCCCGTCCACTGAAGAAGACACAATAGGTCAATCAGAGAAAGAACAAAGAGGCTGAAGAAAAGCTTTTACCCATAGGCAGTCAAATGCGCCAAAAAAGCACGACACAAAGTGGTTCTTGCTAGCATCATGCCAGCGCATTGCTCATTTTCACAGCATGCACGCATGTAGTCTAAATACCAAATGATGCCAGAAAATGAGGACACACTTATTACTATCTCCTCTCATGCTTGCTTCACCTCGAAAGGCTTAGGTGGAACAGTGGAACTGTGCAAGATACTGTGTAAGATATAAGATGAACGTTCGCAAACACTGTCGTTAAGTTATGTTGTACTAACTATGGCCCAAGATCTGTAGTTCGAAGTTCTGGCTAACTGTGTCATAAGTGCAGTCAAAGGATGGTAGTCACCATGTAAATAAGGTGAAAATGTTAAATAATCATGCTGTACACATATCTGTAATTTCAAGTGCTTTGACAATGCCGTCGCTGGAACACTTCTTATGTACTTATCTTACCTTGATTATGGTATTATTGAAGTGGATGTTATTTGCCCACCTTGTTTGTACTATATGATAGAATGCATTACATAGATAAATATATATTTAGGGCTGCACGATTATGACATTACAATATCACTTCAAGTAATACTGCAATACTTACAAAACCAAAAAGCTGAAATTACCCAAAATAAACCTTTGAGAAATAGAACGTATCTAACAATAACATGTATCTATTACTGTAAGTTGGTGTTGTCACAAGTTGTGTTAAGAAAGAAGGAAGTGCCGATAAATGCGATATGATTATTGGTAAAATGGATGGACTGCATTTATATAGCGCTTTTCTACTCTTCCGAGTACTCAAAGCGCTTTACAATTTATGCCTCACATTCACC
>JABFDZ020000022.1:12471022-12481154 GCA_019775955.2 Pollimyrus isidori
TTACTATTCTGTTTTAAGCGCTTAATTTTCATTTTGAACGCGCTAATATCATGCTTTAGCATTTTCTGTCATATGGAGGTGTTAAACTTCAACATGGACTGTACCTTTCTTTGTATATACACAAGTTATTATATTAATATCATAAATGAGCGATTATTCGACTAATCGCTAAAATGCAGGAGTGTTGGTCGACAAGGAATACCTTTAGTTGGGGGCAGCCCTAGTAATGCTAAACTGATTAACCACAAAAAAATTAGCAGAAGCTAATGATAATCGCTAACCACTAACTTTTTTTATATGAATTTCGCTTTGGTTTGGTATAGGGCGCTGAAACCATTAAAAATATAGCTAGAGAACTAAAATTCTTTTAGCAATTTAATTCCACTGATCCGGCGAGATTACCTGGGGATATTCAGGACTTAACAGAGATCATTGTATTCTGTAGAATCTATGGAATAAGTTTTCTGCCAATGATATTCCATTTGCGGGATTCATGCGTTTTTGTCAGAGGAATCTTATTCCACTTTACGACTACAAACATGCCACCATTTACCTAGGTCTAGGAAGGAAGGTCTCGGCTCTTTATTGGTCTATAGTTCTGTCAATCAAAACCCAGAAAATAAAGGAAAGTAACCAGGAGCCAAAGCAGGATTTCTTATTTACCCAGATAACATGTCATATTTAAGGTAGTCTGGGCTAAATGTAAGTGAATGAAGATAAAGTCCATTATGCTACATGAAATCAGACAAGTTAAACTAAGCAAGAAATCAGGCCTCATGATACAGGCCCACTTCTCTGCTTAGTTTGGGGTACCCCAGTTTAAATGGACTTTATCGTCATTCATTTACATTTGGCCTAGAATACTCTAAATATGAAAAGTTGTCAATGTATCACATCTCGTGTTTATATGTAGTCAGTCAACAATGTGCCAGATAGACTGCGTCAGACAAGCAGTTAAGGTCCATTTGTAAATATTCAAATTTATACTTTTTTTTGAGAAATATACATTAAGCATATAAATATCTGTAAAAGATGGTATCGCACGTTTAATTGTGCGATTGCTAAGAACTTGTTCCACAATCCCCGACCAAACACGTGGACGGCGTGTGACCCAGAGTGCACGCAGACCTCCTGTTGGCCGTTGAGGAGGAGGACCCGACAGTACTTGTCCTGCACTGAGAGCGTCAGGGGGTCCTCTGGCCTTAGACACCTGCTGTAGATACTCAGGCTCTGCTGGAAGAATGAGGCAGCTCTGTCTGTAGAGTCAAAGAGACATTAATCAAAATCCTCGCCTCCATCCTCAGGAGACCAGCCTGTGCCTACTGTCATTTTCTATAAATGCCACTGATAGTATTATTCCTTTGTAAGCTTATCATCAGCTTGGACATTAAACTTTCATCTCAGTTATGGGGAATTTTTGGATGCCAACTAGATGTCTTGGCTGTGCATAACAGGATAACACAGAGATCTATCACAGAAAATCCTTTCTACATTCAGATCCATGCACAGAGAATCATCCCAATTTGCACATCACAAACTGGAGCATATTCTAAAGGAACCTACCAAGGTACTTGGGGTCCTGGGACTTAGAGTAGGCCACAGCTAGACTGTAACATATGTCAGCCTCCTCCAGTTCACCTGGGATCACCTCCTGGACCAGGGAGTATGCCTGCCGGAACAGTCAGTAATACAGCTAGTGACTGCAGGGTGAATTCCCGGCTAACAACATGCTTCTGCCAGTTTAGAGGAACTCATGCATAAGCACCCTGATGCCTCGCCTTTAATAGGTACTGCACCGCTGCGTTGGGCTGGCCCTGCTCTTCCTCTATGGTGGCCATGTCCTTATAGATGGCACAGGCTGCGTGGGGTCCCTCGTGAAGCTTCAGTGCTCGCTCACACTGGCAGAGAGCCTTACTTTGGCAGCCCTGACGCCGGTATAATCTACAGCAGAGAACATCCCAGTGCAACTGTTAGTAAAGTTTAAGCCTACACCTAAACTTCAACTTGGGTTTGGAGCATAATTTCAGTCTAAATCTTTGCTTGCCAGGACTGATGTCTGGACTTGAGCCTGACCACAGTAGTCCTGAGGCTTCTGCCTTGTCAGTCTAACATGAGCCGTTCTGACGTTTACCAGCTCACAGCCTGCTGCTGCTGGCACAGGGCTCTGGAGAAGCTCCGATTGGCAGAGAAGACTGTAAACGGTTACAAAGTAGTATGAATGCATCCATCATCTTTCAGGATTTATGAATAAATTAAATTATATATCATTCAGCTTATAGACTGACTACAAACCTCCACAATCTTTCTAGTTTACTGTGGCAAAAAATACAAAAATTGCATAGCTGGAAAATTGTCTAACAGTACAATCTTCTTTAATCTTGTCATCGACTAGCTATCAGACACATTTTCTGTGCCTTACTACAAGGCTAGCGGCCGCCTTGCATTCACATTGAATACTGCCTCACGCAAGCAAGGCTGCACTTGCAGAGTGACATCCATGGCATTTCGGACCACTGCCGACGCCTGAGCTGTGCCCAGCTTCCTGACCTTTAGATTATAGCACAACGCCTTCAGAGCAGCTGACTCACCCGCATGGGGAACAGCTGCCCAAAGCACCCCAAATTCAACCCCACCCCTGATAAGGTGGAGCAGCTGAAGAACAGACTAGACAGGAAATGTCGTCAAGTGACACAGCCATAAGATATACAGATATAGAAATTATATAAAGCACAAACACTATTATCCTGTATATTGGCAGGTTTAAAGAGGTGCTCTTCATGTGATATTCATACAGTCATCAACACTGTAAAGAATCCATACAGATGCTATGAAAATGGCTTTCCTGTCTTTATGGACATGGCATTCTCCCTGTTTAGCTTTCACAGATGAACCAAATGGCTGTGCATTTTATGGAGATGTCTCTGGGTACAACTGTCAGGATCAGCATCTGTCCCCACCCTCGGAGACCTTTCCCCATTTGGCCAGCAGTCATTGCTGGTCATTCCACCTTTCTCCCGTATAGTCCATCTCTCTGTCCAGTGTTCAGATCAGTCTCCGTTTCGCCAGTAAGTGGTGCTGGCAATACCGTTCCCTCCTCTGTCTTAGTCCTACGTCCCTAGTGTGTCTTCCCTGTTTCCCAGGCTGGTACATGGCTCAGTAGGTTGAATACACAACTTGAGAACTATTAACACTCTGGCTGTGGGTTCAAGAAGTGGCCTCGTCGGTTTATTTATATTTATTAGTTTTGCTCCCCAGTCTGTTTCCCAGTTAATAGGTTGATTCTGCTTGTGTCCTATTTACTTCTGGTCTTGTTTGTATTATTTGGTTCTGTTAATTATCCTGTTGAATTCCCAGGATGTTGTTTAGTGTTTTCTAGTTTTAGTGTTTGCAGTATTCCCTGGTTCTGTGCTTAATTGTTCCTCCTATTGCTTATTGTCCTGCTCCTTTTGTGACTGTTTAATTTGATTATGGTTTACACCTGTCCCTTGCTTGTCCTGAGTTTCTGTGGGTATTTAAGTGCTTGTTCTAGTTGCCTAGTCCTGCCTTCTGTGTTCTCTTGGTTCTCTAGTAGTGTTTATTCCATACTTTAGTTTAGTGCTAAGTCTTGTTTTCCCCGTTTGACCCCTCACGGTCCTTTTGTTTTTGTTCTTTCCCTGTTATGCTCTATTTTATTATTAAACCCCTTAGGCTAGGAGCGGCAAGTTGATCGTCATCCCTTTTTCCTGCCAGGGCCATGTCTCACCATGACAACAACACAACCACTCTCAACTGCTCAGTGGGCCCGAAGCGAGCATAAGTGTACTCTGAATGAAAACATGCAGCCAGGGCTTCCATCCCATAACCACATTAATGTGCCACAGCAACATAACTGTGAAGTTACACAAGACTCTGGTACTGCAGTGCTGGCAGAGTGAATTTATTAGGCAGGAAGAAGCCAGAATACACTCACAAACCACTAGTGCCACTTGTTACACACAGATGCTGGAACACATCAAGGGCTGGACCCACTACAGAAACAATAGAGCTGCTTCAGCCGGCTAAGCAGCCAGTTTGCCCATAAGGGCTCATTGTCAGTCCTGGTTAAAACCGATGTGTCTATCCAAGGTAATGCTGAAAATTCCACAAAATGAAGTCACTCCTAGTTTATTGTAAAAATAGTATAAGTTTCTATTTATCTTGGCAGAGTGTATTGGTGCTTCTTTGTTTAAGTATGGTATGTAAAAGATTGCAGGACAAACATACTATTACTTCTCTAACAAAGGCAAATGGCATGTGGGGCTAAGCAGGAGCTGTGCCTAGACATTTTCACTGTACAATAAGAGCCCTTAAAATTAACAGGACAGCCCTAGCAGGGCTAACGTCTTGGAATGTTGCCATCCATAATCCTATTCCATGCTGAAAATCACTGAGCTCCTTTACAATCCATATTAAGTACATCTACAAAGAGCAGATAGGTGTACACTTCATTATATACTGTGGGTGAATCACAAATTCCAAAGTATGTCCACATCCTTTTAGCCATGAGGTGTAATGCTTTGGTAGTGGAACCCCCCACCATTTATGAAGGCTACAGCTTTGCCCGGGTTTAACTCCCAGGCAGGATCTCTGTCACATTCCCTCTGCTTTCATACTAGCTTCCTGCTCGTGTGTCACGTGTGTCGTGACAGTGTTAGTGACTTGGAAATTAACATGTGAACCCCTCTTGTCTAAGGTCACTTCACCTATAAGCAGTTATTCTTAGTGGATGACCCAATGGATGGATTAGGTTATACCCCTATCCATCTTAACAGGTTCCAAGAAATCAATTTCATGGAAATTCTTTTTCTGTTACCACTTTAAGATATTTTCCTGAAAATAATTACAGCTTCATGCCCTTGACACCTGGCTTGGCTTGTCATAGGCCCAGAGGCGCCAACTAAACAGTCTGCAATGTCCTGAAACTTTATGAAGATGAAGACATTCACTCCTTCTCCATGTGGGCTTCGAGAGCAAAAGTGGAAAAAAAGATCTTAAAAAAAAAACTCTCACCTCTGCCATTCCCACAAACACCTTTGCCTGCTCCCTCCTGCGCCTATGTGATACTGACAACAACATGCTTCACTTTTCGGCTGACATAATGTGACACCGTGGGGTTAATCAGTAGCCGGCATGCTTTGTACCACACTGTGTGCATCGTAAAATGGTGTATGTTAATGTGTATTTATGTTAATGTGTATTTATGTTAATTGTAAATGTTGTAACTGTGTAATGTTTACTGTGGAACATGATTCATTAGCGTGTAACCATGAGTGTCAAATGAGTGTTTAGTTTTCTTTTTGGAGCTGTTAGTACTATAGCAATAGTGGCTGTTAGTGTATTTCACTTCAAAATAGTTGTCATTTTTATTAAAATGTGGAATCTGGAAAAATCTCTGTATGCAAGGGACAAGGCCAAAAACCAATACTAAATAGCTGTGATCTTAGGGTCCTCGGGTGGCACTGCATTAAAAACAGACACACTTCTATAGTAGAAATCAATGCATGCGCCAAGGAACATTTGCAAAAACCATTGTCTCTGAAAGCATGCAGAATGAAACTCTACCATGCAAAGAAAAAGACATCTCTATACATGATACAGAAACATCGGTGTTGGCCCAAGCTCATTTAAGATGGAAAACCGCCCAGTGGTCTGACGAATCAAAACTTGAAATTCTTTTTGGAAATCATGGACATCACATCCTCCAGGCTAAAGAGAAGAGGGGCCATCCAGATTGTTATCAGTAGACAATTCAAAAGCCAGCATCTGTGATGCTGTGGGGGTGCATTAGTGCCCATGACTTGGGTAGCTTGCACATCTGGGAAGGCACCATTAATGCTAAACCATGTATACAGGATTTGGTGCAACAAATGTTGCCATCAAACTGTTGAGTAGTTGAAATCCTTTTTCAGGCATGAATGAGACAACATTTCACTTTCCAAACATCAGCAACTGGTGCCCTCAGTTCCCAAAAGTTCAGTGTTGTTAAAAGAAGAGGTGATGCAACACAGTGGCAAACATGCCCCTCCCAGCTTTTTTTTAAATGTGTCGTTGGCATCAAATTCTAATTTAAAATGTCATAAAACAACACAATTTCTCAGGTTTCAACATTTAATATGTCGTCATTGTTCTATTTTCAATTAAATAGACTCAATAAATTACATTTTGTAAACTGTGTAAAGCAGAACCCATTTACTCTTAAATTAAAGCTCTGAATTCTGTATTTTATAAAAAAATATAATGTGGATAGATGTGTATGTGAGAAACATGTTTCATCAATTTTTGATGATGGGGTGCCACCTTGTGGTCACATGATGGAGAGATGTGTACTGAGGTATCCAATCAAATGATGAGAGACACGATGAAGTTCTGGATTATCAATTCATAACCTGTCTTCAGTCAATATGATTTAAAGGTTTACTTATACCTTGGAAAGTTATACGCACTTTGCGCCAAATGTATGCAAGACTTCCACAATCGTCACCCAAGCTTAAATCATCGTCACAAAATATTTAGATCATATCAAATTAAACATATTGTACATACAAGGTCCTGGAACCTCCTACACAACATTATCTCAAATGAAATGCAAAAACAAATGCATAGATGGCATCAGAAATGATGACAAAGCATTAAGAATGTCTACTATAACTTGTGTATTACCTGGATAAGGTGATGGCGATGTCAAACTCTGTTTGCTTCCTGTTGACTTCCACCTGCTGGAGCTCTCCAAAAACCAAGTCGGCTTTTTCCAATTTAACCTCGGCCTCCTCCAGCATGAAAGGTAGTCAAGGATTTCATCTGATTTACTAAAAAGATCCTTAATTACCCTTCTGTAGTACATTGATATTTTTACCAAATAATGGGGTCGACAACGTGTCACCCACAAGCTAATAGTAACTAGCCATTCAGTAACTCGCAGAACACTATTTAGAAACAGTGTCAATTTTGTTTTTGCACTTTTGCACAATGAGTACCATGCTGTCACATGGTACTCATTGTCCAAAATGTCGATTATCACTACCGCTGCCTGGCTGCACATCATCTTATATGAAACCCTTAGCTCTCCAGATTGTTCTTACAATTTTGAAGTAATAAAAAAAATGTCCAAGTGGAAGCTAGCACTCTTCACATGTTTAGATCCATCTGAGCTCATTCAAAGGATATTTGTCTAGAAGGAGGGCTGATTTTCCCTGAGTGTAATATATAGTAAAATAACATTCCTGCAGCGCTGCCTTCTCCTCGCCTGCTGCTTGAGGGGAGCAGAACGGGATGCTAGCCTGAGCCTTCGCAGCGTGTTCCTGAGCCTGCAGCGGCCAGCCTACATGGGTGCCATGGTGGAGACACATGCGGCGACTTGGTGAACATTTTTTTTTTAATATGCCAAAATCATTTTGATTGTGGATGACTGACGCACTTGGTCAATTATTAATACAGATGAGACATTCAGATACAAATTTCTGAAACAACCCTTGCACATGTATTAGCTTTGACAAATGAACACAAAGCATCATACAATGGTCTTACCTTTTAACTGCAGGTAACACTGGCCCAGTCTGGCATGGGCCTGAGCCAATTTTAGATGGCTGTCTCCATATACCAGCCTCGCTAGAGCTACACAGCGCACATGGGCCTGGACACATGCATCAATCTAGAACAGAAAACATATGCTGTTCCCTCACTTCAGGGAGGGACGTCCCTCTCACTGGGAGCTCTCTCATTCATGTGGACTGTAAGTCACATCCAACACAGGGTAAAGTCTGAGCACATAGGAATCCAAAACAAGAAATTCAACACAAGTGGAAGTTCATTTTTAAAACCCAGTTAGAAGAACTTCATGCAAAGGAATTATAAAAGAGTATTTTGATCAGTTTGAGTTCAGACACTCTCATCTGTAGTCACAAACTTCACTTCGCTTCATTTCCCATCACATTTAATTTGCATTGTATTTAGACTGCCAAATACACTGCACAATTTCAAATAGCTGCCATGCCAATAAGTGGTGCCTGGATATTTGGTGATAGAACAGGGATGTATGTTAATATTGCATATAAGTCTAAACACACACACACACACACACAAAATACCTGCTGACTCTCTTCTAGGGCTTGCACTTCAGTCTGCCATTGGGACAGCTTCTCTTCAGGACCAATCCTGATGTCTGCTATACTCTCAGCACCTCTGCTGAGCCTCTGGGCCCCCTGTCCTTTCTCACACCATAACGTGGGGCATTCAGAACCAGCATTGTAGCTCCTGCCACAACCAGAACTTCTGCAATAATTACAATCACAGTCATCATCATCAATTTACTTTATTTCATGATTAAAAAAAATCAGGACCCACAAATGCCACAAAACAGTTAAAACGGTGGCCAAACTTTACATAAATTGCAAAAACGTGAAAATGTTGAATTATTTTCTCCTTGAGTAACTTTACAGGGTATAAAACACCAATTAATACTAATGTTCGATGTATGTACTATTAAAGCCCTTGAAAGTAACTGAACCATATCTTACGGTATTGTACAATCGACCGAAACGCTATCAAAATATTTTGTTGGCCCGACGTCAGCGTTCATCTTTCAACTCAAGTAAGTATGAGTAGAACAGAAAACTAAATCCTCCGTTCCCTTTCCACTTATCAAGCAACTAACACTGGAGCTGCCTGACAGAAGGAACTAATTAAACTTCAGTTAATGACAGAAGAACATCTGTTTTTGTTTCACTTCCAAACGTAACAAACAACGAGACACCGGCGTCAGTCTATAAAAGCTCGTCGTCACTTCCGCTTGCTGCTGAGGATTCTGGGTAAGGAATGGCTGCTGAAGGAGCGTTGAAAAACAGCTGCTATTCTACTCTTTAGTATTGCAGTTGGGTATGCCGAGTCATGCACTGATCTCATTCATTGAGATAAATATTTGTTCTCCTTTCACAAAGTATACTGGGAATTGTAAATAGTAAATTTTCCAACCCACGCAGTCTGTGAGGCGAAATTGAAAAATGCACATATTTATTGTTTTGTTAAAATAATAAAACTATATCAATGACTTTTATTATTATTATTATTATTATTATTATTATTATTATTATTATTATTATTATTAGGCGAACGCACACGAGCCGACAAGTACTTCAGATCAGGTCTGAGCTAGATCCTCTGATAATTTCACTACAGCTACTGTCGGCGTGATGGTGACACCTATCCTCACTATACCCGTTATGTTTTATTTGCTAGCGGTCGGATTAAGAAAATAGTTCCTTTCCCAAGAGTGAAAAAAAAACACGACGTTACGCACATTTCATGCACCTCGTAAGACTCTTGTGAAAAAGGGTGTTTTTTTTTCTTTTTTTTGTATGTGTTGTATGTCCTACTATTGGGTATGGAGCCTGTAATAAAGATTATATTCTCTTTATACTGCGACAATGTTCATTCTTAAGACATTTAGGCTTTAGATGAATCGCTCCCAAAGAAATAACAGTGATTTAAAAAAACAAATACATGCGTGCACGATATTATAATGAAACTTAAAGTTAAGTGTTAATGGCTGTGAATAATGAAATCATTCATTCGGTGAGATGGAAGTGGTATGGAGTCACCTTGGCTCCCAATATCAGTGCTGAGGTTTGACTCCCGCTATTGGTTCTATCTGTACAGTGTGCTGGACCTGTTCTTAAGAACATAAGAACTATACAAATGAGAGGAGGCCATTCGGCCCATCAAGCTCGCTTGGGGAGAATTAAACTAATAGCTCAGAGTTGTTAATCTTATCTAGCTCTGATTTAAAGGAACCCAAGGATCCAGCTGGCCCTATGTTTTCAGGAAGACTATTCCATACTCTAACTACACGCTGCGTAAAGAAGTGTTTCCTTCTTTACAGGCTTTCATTGGCTTTCATTGGTTCCCATCTGTTATCCTGTGGCTGTCGGGCAATTTGTTGTCTTTCTGTTAACCATATACTGAGATGGTCCCTTGATGTGAACTAGGATCCCTTGGAATAACTCTGCATTGACATATGAATACCTGATAATGAGCCATTCCACGGTGCAGTGGTTAGCACTGTTGCCTCACACCTCTGGGACCCGGGTTCGAGTCTCCACCTGGGCTTCCTGTGTGTGGA
>JABFDZ020000022.1:12481254-12493287 GCA_019775955.2 Pollimyrus isidori
ATCCAGGGTTGTTCCCTGCCTCGTGCCCGTTGCTTCCGGGATAGGCTCCAGACCCCCCACGACCCAGTAAGGATAAGCGGTTTGGACAATGGATGGATGGATGGAGCCATTCCACTTTGAGTGCATCACATGTTCTTGTGTGATACCTAATGCTAGAACTTTTGCTTTGTGACCCAGTTTTTGTGCTCTCTGCTAGGAGCAGCATCCAGGTGGAACGCTTTATAGGATAAGATCTAGTTTCATGATTTCTGCTGTAATTATGAGTGAAATCACCCAGTGCTTGTAGGGAATTGAACGGCACATGAAAAATCTCCTGTACAATATTTTGTCTGCTAGGGGTGTTGGACTCCACAAGATATAACTCTATCTATGACTTCAGTAAAGTTTCTGGGTAGTCTTTTGGATAACAATCAGAAGATATGAAAACTACTATATTTTTGTCCTAAGCAGGAGCAACGGATTTCCATCTGAAATTTTTAATGAAACGTTTATGAAGTGGAAATCATTTATTGGAATTTCTATCACTGACAGCCCTTATGACCCTAACTTTAGATGGATGAATGGATCATTGGTACTCTGTTTATTTTTCTAATTGCATACACTTCTGACTATGTGCTGACCACTAAACAGTATATAGTCACGTCACCTCTGCAGAGTTCTGGCCTCCTTACCAGTGTGTGTGGAGTTAGTGTATTCTCCCTGATGTGTTTTGACTTTCCGGCCACAGTCCAAAGATGTGGCCTAGGTGTATTAAAATATCCTTCATGTGTGTGCCTTGTTGTGAACTTCCACCCAGGGTGCCCCCAGACGTGTGCTCTGTGCTGCTGGAATAGGCTCCAGACCCACCATGATCCTGTACTGGATAAACAGTTGGAAAATGGATGGAAGGATGGGTAATGTGCATTCATTACTCTCCAACGGTCTGTAAATCGAGGAACAGGTAACACTCTGGGTAAGAACACTTGCTTGTAACCCAAAGGCTAGTAATAGGAGAAAAGATGTGGGTGGGATTATTGTGCACTGCAAATCAGGGTTAACCCACTTTCCGTTGGTTACATAACTGGCTCCTATTTGGGTAGAGTACTTTGCTATTTTGTCCAGCAGATGTCACTAAGGATTTATCTATAACACCTTCTGTAGAAAGTTATTTAACTAGTATCAACCTCCAGTTTTATGTTCAAATGTCGCGAAGCAGTGCACCTAGCCATTGAGGAAGTGTTTGAAGTAGATTCTTGCATATTGTGGGCGTAGTCAGAAGAACCAAGAAACAATGAATTGCTGTAGCGATCTGGTGGACTTTTTTCTGTTTTCCTTGTGAGTAATAAAGAATAGCTTAGACAGTATTCCCCAAAGACAGAGGGACTAAACCAATATACCCCGCCATCTATTTGATAGCAAGCTAGCATCAGACTAACATTAAAATAATTCTACTCTGTCTCTGTCTGGGTTAAACTAAAGGGTTTGTCATATTGGAGTTATAAGCGACCGATATCCTAGCTAATGGCGACAGAAACATCATTCATTGTTGGAATACTTCTTTCTTTGGGAATAAAACAGCAAAAAAGACAAAATATGTATCATAACTGAGTTATATAACTCTTATAACTGAATATTATGTCTGGACATGATACTGTAATATTTCAAATAAAATTTGCAGATCATAACCACAACACAAATCTTTTTATTATGTTTCCCCATATATAACCGCAGCAATTCCTACTTCTGTTTTTCTCTATTTCTTGCTATACTAATATTTGTAGCTCCGATCCCACGTAATCCAACAATCAACACAGACATTCTTGTCAGTGTGACTATGTGAAAGGGGATGTTACATCTAGGTGATGGCCGAACAAAAACTCCACTGCAAATTTATCTAATTATCTTGCGCTTCAAGCGCTGGGGCTAGTTAGCATGAAATCTGTCCTCCTGCCGTGGGAGGTAGCTGACAAAAACTATCCAAGGCAGAAAAGAGAGGCACTGCTCGTTACTCGCACCTTAACCACAAGTAAATGTTGCACCTTCAATTACACCTTCCCACAAAAGCAAAGAATAGATGGTTCTACTGAACTTTTGTAAGTCAGTTCTGTCTGCGGTTGTCAGCATTCTGTTGAGCAGAGGCTGCTCAGTTCACAGGGCAGCCACCCTGGAGGGATTGGTAGGTGAAGGCACCGCCCTTGCCAGTGGTTTCCCAAAGGTCAGCTAGGATTCCTTCCATCCAGGTCCTCAGCCTAGCAAGACCTTCATTGTGTCTATCCCGGCATGCCCTCAGACCAAGTTCCCCTGGCAGTCGAGCCCCCAACAGCACGGCGGGCTTGTCAAAGGGGCAGCTGTATTCTCCCCATTGATCCGCGTGCAGACTCTGTTAGTGCATCAGCCACGCAGCAAACAAACAGCAAACAGCGGTGCCATCCTGGCATGAACGCACAAAGGGCCAGCTCAATAGAGGGCCCATGGAGGTCTATTTAAAGCAGGTAGATGGGATGCTATAAGCCCTGCGCTCCATACACCTTGTTTGCCAAAGCAGTCTAAAGTAGCTTATTATAGCAGCTTCCTATTGACCCTGGCAGCCCATAAAAAGCTGTTTGTTTGCATGTTTGTCCCTTGGGCCTTTAGCTGGGAGTCCAGGGTCCAGCTTGGCCCCCGTCCCTGTCTTGCTTCTATTTTCGGCCCTGAGTGGCTCTTAACGACCCTGGCTGGGCTGGCACCAGCCCTCTGCAAACGAATCTCTAGCAGCACCCCCTGCCAGACCCAAAGTCCTCCTCTGGCAGCCACCTACTCTGGGCTTCTGGTTTCCTAATTTAGTAACGGCAAGTAATAATATGCTCTACCCAACTGGCCCTGGAACGCAGGGCAGGCATCCAGCAAGGCCCACGTTGTTTTCGCGGCTGGTGGCCAGGGAGACGGCGGCCTCACCCGCCCCCCCTTCCCCCCCACCCACAGCCCATCTCCCCTCCAGCTTGCTCCAGTCACTCCATTTCATTAGTCTCCCCTGCCGCAGGGTTAAAAACAGACGGCCCGACAGAGGACCTCAGGGCAAGTCAGGCCCCAGACGCTGTGTTAAGCTTGAGGTACACAGCAAGGGTTGTCTCGAGGTCTGAGGGGGTCTTGAGGTTCTGCCCCAGTTGGCAATACACAGCTAGAGGGTCTAAAGGCAGTCCCCCAGCCCCCCCGCGACAAATCAGGGTCCATCAGCTGACACTTGTGTGATGGCAGGACTGGCCTGGTCATTGGAGATATTCTCTGAAGTGCCAGAAATACACAGCGGTTAGCAAATGGCACTTAGTTAAGGACTATGCTGTACTTAAGCATCTTTTTATTACAAAGGTCATTAACGTGTAAGTGAGAGATGGGCGAATTGTATATCAAATATATACGTATGTATCTTTCAGCACTTACCAATGCAGGGGGCTGAATCATACAAGTCAGGCAAGCAGCCTGGATGGTGTGCCACTGTAACACAAAGCACATAATCACGCTCAATGGGCAAGTTTGAGGTGCCAGTTTTTTACACGAGTGTTTTCTCATTGCTTTCCCAGAAAACTCAAATGTTAAGCACAATTGAAACAAAATACATGGCTTTCCTGAAGGTATAATAATTGATTGGCTTGATTATTACTAAATGCAGTTAAATCCCTCGATAACAACAGGAAGCAGTTACAGAGGAGTCAGCACTGCATTTGTGTCTGATCTAATTGCTTAAAGGCTCAGCTCACAGTCAGATCTCAGTGACACATAAAATAGGCCCCCTGTGAGTTTGCATGGTTGAAACATGGTTGGCGAACAGCGGCCCAAAGAGAAAGAGAGGAGCTTAGTGAGGAGGCAAGGCGGGCTCCTGCCATAGCCTACACGGAGAATATGTTTTTTTTTTTACGCCTGATGCTAAGGAGCCACCCCATGTGCTCAAATACAGAGCTCATTTTCAACAAGATAATCATAAAATGACAATATAGCCCTGTACAGATGTATCATGTGTAGAAAGCTTTCTACTTAGATATTCATTTCTAGAGCCAAAAGTGGATACCCCACCTAGCTGAGGCAGAATTGTTACTAATCGACTGGTAGTGCTCCTAAGCATTATGAAAGGCTAAACTTAATGTTTTAATCAGCACTGAATAATTTACACTTTGAGTGCAAGCTTGAATGCCACATTTTATTTTGTTTTTCTCAAAACCTTTGGCTTAGGCTTAAGGCCATTACTATGCAGCTCAAATATGAACACAACAGCTGTGTGAAATCCTTTGTCTCACATGGTCTTTGACTGCTAAGAAGACTCCAGTTTAGGGTTAAATCAATCAGTAATAGGACTATGATATGTTTGCTCTGCAGATTAATAATTATAATTTCACACATGCAGGCACTCATGCAGGCTGTCTAAGTGTATAACATTTTGTTTGTGTATGTCGTTTGTTTGTTTGTGAGCACAAGTGTTTTATGAATGCTCCTTACTTTAGCAACCTGGACCCAACATCCTAGAACAGTTCTTACATTATGTTCATGATGTTTTATTATGAGACTGGACACCAGCTGGTGAAGTAGTTTCAAGTTATAGCATTACAGCAGCTGGTTTTAATCCCAGAATAGGTCGATGCTGTTGTACTCTTACTTAGACTGAACTGTTCTAATAAAACACCCAACCTTATACTTGAGGGGAAGGGCAAGTTTCTGTGGGGAGAAGCTACACCTCAATGAGGAGCTGGCTTTAGGAAGCCGTATTTTCTGTTCTTTTTATAGTTTAAAGCAGGGTGGCAAAGTAGGTCAGTGGGTCAGCATTGTGGCCTCACACCTCTGGGCTTGTGGATTTCATTCCTCTGTCTACAAGTTCTTCAAGTTTTTTTGGGTCTCCAGTAATGATTTAAATGTGCATTGATGTCTGTAAATTGCCTGGAATACTCTCAAGGGCAGCCTGGGATTAGCTCCAGGCTCATGCTGTTGGATGAATATTTGTGGATGGATGGGTGGAACTCGAGGCAAATGTTCCTGTAAGTTGGCGATGCTGATTTCAGCTGCTCCAAAATGACAACGCAACTGTTGTCGTTTTTCCTCGATTCCTTGTTCACATTTCTTGAAATGTTCTTTAGTTAACACAACTTGCAGAACTGTTGACACACTTCAGAAAGCACCAAGTTTATATTATATGTGCTCCAATTTCAAATATCAAAGACATTTTTTTCTAATAAAAACAAAACAGAAATCATTACAGCATCTAGTCATTTGTATACTAATTACCGAACAAATCGCTGTCCTTTAACTGCTGATACAGATACATTATATGTGAATAGTGGAATACACAACCTGACCAAAATAATTACGTTGGGTTATAAGACCTGTGTTATTTTGCAACAAAAAAACCCAAAAAAGTGTTATTTGCACATCTGTGATTTTTTCAGTTACAGTGTGACTGAGTGTGAAGCTTTTGTCCTGGTCTTTTTTGGCTGTTGTTAATGTGACTGAATGAAAATCATTATAGCTCCTTATGACAGGGGAATCATTCAGCCATTACTGGGTCAGTATGAAGGGGACCACAGGAAATCAATCTGTACACGCTCGCCACCTTAGACATCATTTAATTGAGACAGAGGCTTTTCCAGAGATACTAGATGCGGTTTTATTTATTTGGCTGTCCGTTCAGTGACAGATATTCTCAGAGGTTTTGTGATGTAATAAAAATTCATTTAAGCAGCTGAGGAGATGGAAGGCAACAGACAAGTGAGCTGTGAATGTACGTATGAGCAGGACGAGACAGGAGAAGCTCCTCATCGCTGCGGTGAGCACCTCCCATGGCCTTCCTCATTCTTATGAGTAGGTGCCCGTCAGCGTTTTACAGAGCTCGTCCGACTGCAGTGCCCCGCAAAAGCACATGTCTGCGATGTCGGGACACAGGGCCAAAGAGAGTGGCTATGTGCGCCTGCCGGCTTCCGGGCCACACAAGCAGACACAGGCTGGGACCATGTGGTACCACCTGCACTCTAGACCCAAGAGAAGCAGCCACCGTATCCATCTGCACCATTGATGCGTGTCTTGTTAGAAACATGCAGTGCTGTGCGAGCTCCGGCTGCGGCCTGTTAGAAACCAGGAAAAAACAGCTTTAGCTGTGACATATTGTATTCATTTTTCTTTTATGTTTTTTAAGCATATCACATTTTAAATTTGTTTTAATATATATATTTTTAAGTCTGTGTCATTTTATAATTCCTTATGTATATATTTAAGCATGTGACATATTTGAATTTGAAATATATTTTTAAGTGCAAGACGTTTTTCATTCAATGTATATATTTAATATTCACGTATTTAATATTTTCAAATTACTAACTTGGGGGGGGGGGAGGGGTGGTGAAACCTGCATCATTACAGTAGTCACGGCAGTGACAGGAAGGATGGTAGCAAAAAATTACTGATTTTGCGACTCAGGGGTTTTTCTCTCATTTATTGTCTCTCTCAATTATTGTGTTTGAATACTGAAGTCCTTCCTACATCTTGTCCAATTTCCAAGAATGACGAAATGTTGTACAACTAAACACCGTGTCACACAATAAACGCAATCTGAAGGTCCACCCTAGACAATGAAATTACTTCCCTCCCCCTCCTCATGTCAACTGGCCCCCCATGTTTACTTTATACTCTCAGTTCCAAGTGTCGTAACATGTGATTTCTGGCCTCAGAAGTAAATAACAGCCTCCCTGCATAAAGCAGCCAGTTTATCTGTAATCATGAGTCATTACAGAAATAATTAATTGCAAAGTTGCTGAAATGGTTTCTGTGTTTTTGTTCCTGTTTGTTATTGTAGTTGTATTGGAGTGTATTTGTACCCACATGCTACTTAATATCAAGTTTAAATATACAGCACAGACAAAGGCTTTGCAATGGTAAGAAATCCTCGCTGACTCCAAGCTGGAAGCTTCTGGTATCTCCATCTATCCATTTTCTGCACTTGTCCTAGTCAGAGTCCGGAACCTATCCCAGAGGCTGCAGGCACAAGGCCGGGAACAACCAAGGATGGGATGCCAACCCATCGCAGAACACACACACCGTTGATGCCTATTGTTCCCATTTTGTTTATTAAAGAATGTGACAGTTTTGCATGCCACAGACCCTCACGTTGCAAAGCAGTCCACTCTCCATAAACCTGCTACCCCTGACACCTCTCACCGCCCTCCAACAAATGAGGCAAACAAGCATCTCTGATGTGCAGGACCTCAGTGTGGTTTCTGTACCGTGGTATAGCACTTGTTTTGCTGCAACACTTGTATACATTTCCTGTGTGACTTTGACCGCAAATGTTTACTTTTTCCCTCCCTGCACCCCCCAGAAAGCCTCGTTATTGTATTACACAGGTGTAACAATAATTTTTAAAAAGTTTAAATGAGTTATTAAGAATTTGTAACTTACTTTAAACAGTTGTGTGTACAGAGGTTTGTTTAATTGCATGTTGCACAGTTTGTTAAAAGACATCCTTTTTTGATTATCTTTTAATTTAAAGATTTTGTTCTTTCTGTAAGATTCAGATTAAAAGGCCAACATCTGAGTGTCATAAATTAATTCAGTGAAAAAGCTTATGATTCCAGAGCTATTCTGTCACTCTTCATCTTGTAAGGGGACATACAGTGTACAAGAGTGTAGGTAACAGTCACGCAGCTGTGGTCTCTGGGAGGGCTTGTCAGATGCCACCAGCTGAGAGTTGATGAACCTTTTAGGAGTAATGACAAAAACCTTGTTTGATAAAATCAGTTCATCTGTGCCGCTCATAGCTCAGGTCACCCTCACCCAGAGGCTCAGAAACTGTGTCTGTGCCATTTTTTACAGCTGCTCTCTATGACAGTATTATAACACATCTGCTTTCACTTAAAAGAATGGCCAGAGATATCGGTTTACCCATTTTTAACTAATGTTTCTTATGCAGAACTCCACAATCAAGTTCAACTGTTACAGTTGATGTTTTCCCCCGAAGGCAAAGAATGGCTGAAGAGTAGGAATAAAATTTTCAAAAAGCAGGATGGGCTGTAAGGACATACGCCAAAATCTTTCCAATGCAGCAATGCCTTTTTTTTATTCTTAATTCCCCTTGTTACAGTTATATTCCTATGATTATTCATACTGAGGTGAAACCAAATGGCTTGGGTGTTGAACTGCACAAAACAGGATTCTAATACCTCAAATGCATCCCATTCCTTCCTGGTGCTTTAATGAAGGTATTTGTGCAGCTAATGCAACTGCTGAGAGGAAAAAATAAATAAATGTTGCATCCAAAGGCTTTTGTATCCAAATAAAAAAGACCATCTAACATTGTGATGTTTAAGATAAATGCTGTGCACGTGAAGAGTCATAATATTTTGGCTCCACCTGAGTTTGAAATTCAAATTACAATCCGGTTTGGATTTTCCAAAGCTGGTTTGGATACGGAGTCCAAAATGATGGGTTCGTAGGAAAGAAAATATCTCATCTATTCAGCGCTAAAATCGGCGGCAGGCATCCAGCTGGGGACTCTTACGTGCGCAGATCTGAGCTTAGCGAAAGCTTCCCAGCTGATATTGTTTATAGTTGTGCAGACAAAGGGGAGCAATAAAGTGATAAGCATGCTTTGTTTGTGTACAATATGAGAATTGTTGTAACAATGGCTTTTACATTGTTGCACATTTCGTGAAGTTTGTTTGCTGCTCTGGTCGGGCTTTATCCCTTCGCTCTCGCTGTTTTTGCAGCACTGCTCAGGAGGTTCAGAATATGCAAGACCCTCCACTCATGTAGCTGGGGCTGTGGCTGGTGCACGTGGTGGGGTGGGTGTCGCTATTGAGTGCCTTTGAGTCTCACAGAGGGCAGTTTCAGAGCGAACGGCCCTGCAGGCTGTTTCAGTACCAGTAATGAAGAGGACGGGGGTGTGTGCCCCCACCAGCTTTTCTCGTACAGTCAGTTTGGCAGGGGGGCTGATCTCGATGGACGTGGGGAGATTGATGAACCCCGGACACACCGGCGTGAGCACAGCTGGCCCCAGTGCCCTGCGGCAGATCCTGAGCCTGCCTACTCTGGTGGCACCTCCTGCGGCCACCTTCAGGTGACCCCTGTCCTTCTGCACTCCAGCCTCCAAGGGGCTTCCTGATAAAACATCCTTCTTCCACCATCCGTCAGTCAGCACTCTGGTACAGTACCTGCAGCCTCCAGCGTCCAAGAGAACATCAGCTGCTGTCTGCCAAACAGCCAGAGAGGTGGGGGCCATATGTCCCTGTCTGTGATTAACTGGTCTGGCCTGTTGTGGGTACAAATCTCTTTTGTCTGCAAGCTCCTACATTGTGGCAAGAAAGAACAGTAACACCCCTCTGCCCTTAATTCATATCTGTGGCTTAATGTAATGTAATGTAATGCTTTTGAGAAGAGCGGCATTTCGGATCAGTTACTGGACAGTCCGCTGGCTGCTGACTCTGACTTCCTGTACTGAACATAGCAGCCCATCACTCTTAGCGGGCATTTGTTTAAACAGGAGGCGTCACTTTGGCTTGAGTTACCCAGGCGTGTTTAAACCTTCTCACCATTCCGGGGTTTGTTTGAAGAGCAGCTAACAATCGTGTAAAGGATTTTAAAGACAACCAAATAGTAAAAAAAAAGGGCAGGATTGCTGTCATTTTCTAGGGTTGTGGGGAGCGTCAGCAGAGGACATATTCTGAATTTTAGCTGTGGCTAGTGCTGTGGGCTTTCTGATCCAGGATATCGCTGTTGGCAGTATTCTTCGTTACCTTTGATAAGGCACAGCACAGATGGGCACAGATTGCACAGAAGCTTCCCTTATTTCAGATCAGAGATGTTCCCCTCATTGCCTCTCGAGTGACTGTTTCTGTCCTTATCACAGCCATTTAATTTCACTTTCCCTCTGTGTTGCTACATCTCTTTTCATAGCACAGGGGGGGTTTCATTAGACATCCGCCTCAGAAAGCCACTGCTAGTGTGTCTGAAGTGAATGTAAGGCGTGGCGTGTGTGGGATGTGTAAGCATTGCTGAGAATGCGTAGGACTTTTGTAGAGTATGTGGAAAAGGTGCATGCATAGGTCCCCAGGCAATTATCTGTGTCTGTTATGTGTGTGTGGTGGGGGGCTTCTCTGGAGGGGAAGCCGTGCAGAGCAGAGCAATGGGATATCAATGATCCACCAACCTTCCAGCGAGCTGACAGCAGCGGGTCACCCATCACCTCACGAAACGTGAGTCCAGAGACTACTTTGCTTCTCTGGCTGCCAGAACTGGGTGATATTTTCATCTGTACTTTCAGGGCAAACAAAACTCCAGCACAATGTAGCACACTTGACATAAATCATGCCAAATAAACATTTGTAAGTCTGACCCCTGTGTCCTTGGTTTTGTCATTCTTCCCAAACATTTTTTGCTTATGTTTGTTATTGGGAAATCTCTTGTGCTGTTCCTACCACTTTTTGGGTGCCTACAGTGTTGAAGTCTCTGTAAAAAGCCTGTTAAATAAAGGTGAGCTATGTTAATTTTACTAAACCAATGGTAAACAAAAACAAAATAATGATCTACATATTGAGTATCATAAAGACTCCAGGACTGTACATTTCAGAACCAACATTCACAATCAGAAAAATGAAACACATGTTGCACTTGGTATGCATCACTTCTCACATGTCTTTTTCCTTCCACAAAATTAAAGAGAAAGAGGTTTAGAATTAATTAATTGCCTAGTGTGACTAATGATTTTGGTTTTTTTTGTGGGCTTGCGTTATTCATATTATTGAAAGACTTACATGTTTGTTCTTGTTCTCCTTCAATTGATTAGTTGCCTGTTTTCCTTACTGTGTTAAGTGGGATTTTTGGTTTTCCCAATGAGCATCAACCCGAATGAATAGTGGTCAAAGAAAGAGAAAACATGGGACATGTGCTTGATTTGCACACCATGTTTCCAAGATACAAAAGCCACAGTTAATCTCAGCTCTGCATAAAGAAAGTGCTCTGGTTCGAAAGGTTAGTGGCAGCGAAATGCAAATGCAAATAACCCTTCTGGGAGTTGCAAAATTGGCCAGCACCAACATCGTTTTCCATATTTTTTTTATTTTTTCTTTGAAAAAGGGCGACATTAATGGGTTGCTTCCACATTGCTCACAGAATCTGCACTGGCTGTGTTTGAACCGGCTTCAAACGACAGCGGTGCAAAGTACAGTGAATGTTTTGTTCAGTGCCAGCCATGTGCATGGCATATGCTAGCAGCAAGATCCAGGGAGGTGAGCTGGCCTTCACTTGGGCGACTTGCTTTGGTCATCACCCAGAGCCGGACTTTGATCTGAGGAGATTGGGGTGGGGGAGAGAGAGAGGAAAGAGAATGGAAACATTTCAGACAAGGGCTGTGCTTCTTGAAAGGAGCCACGTGGAACAAGGCCCTTTGGGGCCAGCTGTTAGCTTTTCACAGATGGGCAGATTCCTTCTGCAGTAGAAGACGACTTGAAAGGAGCCACGTGGAACAAGGCCCTCTGAGGCTTGGCTATTAGTCTTTCACAGATAGACAGCTTCCATCTGTGGGAGAAGTCAGCCTGAAAGGGGCCAAATGCAACAAGGCCCTCTGGGGGCTGGCTATGAATCTTTCACAGATAGACAGCATCAATCTGCAGTTGAAGTTGGCTTGAAAGGAGCCACGTGCAACAAGGCCCTCTGGGGGCTGGCTATGAATCTTTCACAGATAGACAGCATCAATCTGCAGTTGAAGCTGGCTTGAAAAGAGCCACATGCAACAAGGCCCTCTGGGGGCTGGCTGTGAATCTTTCACATATAGACAGCTTCAATCTGCAGTTGAAGTTGGCTTGAAAGGAGCCACATGCAACAAGGCCCTCTGGGGGCTGGCTATGAATCTTTCACAGATAGACAGCATCAATATGCAGTTGAAGTTGGCTTGAAAGGAGCCACAT
Source organism: Pollimyrus isidori (assembly GCA_019775955.2). Classification (NCBI taxonomy): domain Eukaryota; kingdom Metazoa; phylum Chordata; class Actinopteri; order Osteoglossiformes; family Mormyridae; genus Pollimyrus; species Pollimyrus isidori. The sequence continues at coordinate 12,493,146 of JABFDZ020000022.1, forward strand.
GCAACAAGGCCCTCTGGGGGCTGGCTGTGAATCTTTCACAGATAGACAGCTTCAATCTGCAGTTGAAGTTGGCTTGAAAGGAGCCACATGCAACAAGGCCCTCTGGGGGCTGGCTGTGAATCTTTCACAGATGGACAGCTTC
>JABFDZ020000022.1:12508291-12524069 GCA_019775955.2 Pollimyrus isidori
GGGAATCCTTACTCTTTATTCAGAGAGCGTTCTTAGATTAATCGCGTGGCTATCCTACCTTTTCGTGTAAACTCCGCATCTGGGTTACCATCCACGCTACACGTACTATCCGTGGTCGCCGGTATTTCTCCGTGGTTGCGGCTGGCGACCTTGACAAGGAATTACAAATTGAGACATTGTCTCCTAGGCAATGTAAAGATCATTATTACCCAGTTTTGGGAAATGCTCTCTGCAGCACTGGGGTGAGCAGTTGGACCTCCCCATGTTGGCTTCTGCTCATATAACCACCCCGTTTGCATTGCTTTGATTCCTTCAACAGACTGTCCACTTTCTGTTGGTCCATAAATATTTGCTCAGAGAGATGTACACTTGGAATCAGTGGATTGTGTGAGGCAAAGGAGTAATGGAGGACTGTATGTAATGACCTGACGATCCATGTTTTACATCCACCACACACACGTTTCACACACACACACACACACACACACACACACACACACACACACACAACCCCTTTTCTCTCCTGGGTAGGCCATCTAAGTTATAGCAGAAAGATCATATAATTTATTAGGTCATCATATTGGGGCAGTATTGTTATATGGTATTCATCTGCTTTGCAGGACTGCTTCGAGATTTAGTAAGGTGACATGCTTGTCTAACTGACTCACAGCATGTGACATTTATTTGTGCATAAATGCAAATATGGATAAATAATCAGGTTTAGTAATTACCATACAAACGGCCTGTCACCAAAAGCTCTGCTGTGATGGAATGAGTGATGCGCAGTCTCTGTGAGAACATAAAGACTAAAGATGGTGATACAGCACATCTGCCAGTTAAATCTGACCCCAGATCAGATTGGCAGCAACTTTGTTCATCTCTCCCCTTGTTTGTATTTTCTCCCAGGGTCAAAGGTATGGGTCTCTACCATGCAGAAAAAAAAATGTAAGCTGGTCTTTAATGGGTTTCACTTCATACAGCTTCACTTCATCTCATTTACCTCATAAACTAGTGTAAAAATTATACTGTATTCATTATATATTTCAGAACAATGTTGCTGGTGATGATTGCCAGGTTTATCTCATGTGTCAAACCTCATGTGTTCACTGTTATCTTCAATCATCCTGCATCTTCTGAGGAGATGCCAGCTCATAGCTTGTTGTCCCTGAATAATTACATCAGCAGCTTTTCCAGCATCAGATTTTAGCAACAGTCATCCCAAAATTCCAAGCTTTTGGCTTTGAGTTAATGTTGACTATCCTTGTATTTCCCTCCAGCATTGAGGAACAAAGTGCATTCATTCCATTGGCATTTCTCATTCTCCATATTTCAGTCTATACTACTGCTATTGTGTATTGTTACTGAAACAATGCGAGTGTTTCCAAAGACGGGAAAAAAGTTCACAGTCATAACTCCTGCTGGCTGGGTTTTTTTTCCAGTGGAGATCAGCTGATTGGAAGAGAGCCAGTAACGTGGGACACACAAGCCCATGAGGTTACAAGGAAGGTCTCGCTTTGCTGGCTCTCTCATGACACAATGGGGATTGCATACAAGTTCATTCAAAGAGGAAATGCCAATCAGCAGTGCAGTGTGTGAGAAAAGGCATGCATGAGGTCACTTTCTCAGTAAAGAAAGAGAGAGTGTGACATATTGTTTTTGAATATCCATCCATCCATCCATCCATCCAACCACTTCTCAAACTACTCATACAGTACAGAGTCACAATGAGTCTATAGCCTGGGGGTGTGGGGCAATCTTATCCACAAAGGGCTGATGTGTATGCGGGTTTTTGCTGCAATTCCTTAATTAGATTACTAATTAGAGGACTGATTGACTGAAGAGTCCTCACACCTGGGTTTGAACAGCTGCCCTACAAGTTATCCCAAAAACCTGCACACACAGCGGCCCTTTGCGGGTAAGATTGCTCCCCCCTGGTGTAGCCTATCCCATGCAGCAAAGGGCAAAGGCGGGTACCACTCTGAATAGTCTATCAGGGCTCACACACGCAACTTCACATGCACAATCATACACTGAGGAAAACTGGTGTTTCTAAATTGCCAAACTGAATGTTTTTCAGTGGAATACTCATGTACATATATATATGAAACAGAAGGTCAGCTTCTGGATAAAAAAGCCATGCTTGAGAAAAACAGCCAACAGATGCTATCCATAAAACACTGACAGCAACCCACAAGTCACGCAAGACGGATAGCTTCAGTTGGGGAAGCTCCAGAGTGGAGTACTTTTGTGTGGTAAAAATATTCAATGTAAAGCTCTTTAATTCAGAGCTGTATTTGCTGATGATCTTTAATACAGAGCTATATCTGCTGATGAAATGTAATACAGAGCTATATCTGGTGAAGAATGTTGATCTGTATTTGGAAACAATCTTATGGAGCTAAAACAATTCAGATCTATATCTGATTATGATTTTCAGTGTAGAGCTGCATCTGATTGTCAATGTAGAGCTGAATCATCTGATTATAATTTCAGTTTAGTGTGGTATCTGGCAATGTAGAGCTGTATCTGATTATGATTTTCCAATGCAGAGCTGTATCTGATTATGACTTTCAAAGTAGAGCTGAATCAGATGAAGATGTTTAGCACAGGGCTGTATCACAGATCTGCTGCCTCCTGATTCTATGTGATTGCTGTCCCCAGCTGCCCAGAGCTCATCTACTTGGATATGCCACATGGCATAATCCCTTCAGCAGGAGCTAGAGAAGCATCTCAAGCTGTGAAACGCGACCCCTGCTGCCATTCATTTTAGGTGCTACTGACACATACACTTTTTTGTATAGCCACGCTTGCTGTTTCTGGAAAAGAATACAAAAAATGAATTACAACATGATGATGTTTTGCATTGGTATTTGGTATTCCTCTGGTATAAGAAATATCTTCTCGTTTTGAGCCAGCATCTTGAGGTTAAATGAATAAATATATTGTATGTATTAAGATTATGCTGCTTTTCTAAGCCATGGGAGGGGGGTGTGTACCTGTCAGACAGACTGTAATTGTGTAGAAAAGGAAGTGGGTGCTGATTGGCTATTGGGCTCCTGCCGTTATGTAAAACTCCTGCTTTGCGTGGTCACGGTGCAGCAACTGAGCCGGCCCGTGCGCACGGAGGCAGTGGGAAACAGGCCGGAGCCTGTCTCTGGGGAAAGCCGCCGGCTTTGGGCCAGGCTACTACAAGACCTTCAATGGAGACGTAAGTTCCACTTCATCACAGCAAAAGGAAAGGAGTGCAGAGGAGCAGAATAACATCAAGGGGCTTCAACTGCAAGGTCATAGCTCATGAGTAGGGAGGGGTATCACCTCTCACCCACAGGCACATCTGAGTGCAACATGGTCATGTTTATGGAGCAACCTTTCATAAACGGGTCAAAAAGCACTTGGTGAGTTGACTCTGGAGATGTACAGCGACTGAGCTGCTTGGCAGATGGCTATCGCTTCATATCAGACTATTTCCAGTTAAAGTTCATGGCAGAGGGTCACCGAGAAGTCCCTGTTTTTCAAACGAGTCAAAGTATGACATTCTCACTAGCCTCATTATCCTTTACAGACAGCAGGAGTCGTATTGATTAAGGAAGGCTGTCAATTCAATGAGTCTTAGTGCAATACCCTGAAACAAGGTGATTAACCGATATGGTCAAGTAAAATATACATAGTAAAAATGATTACAAGACTTACTATGCAATTAGAGCTATGTCACTTAGCTGTCTTTCCCCTACTGGCAGTCTACCACTATGCACATGATGCGTAATGATACAGCACAAACATGGCACAGTGATTTACACACAGATGAGGATGTTAGCACTTCCAGCAGTCTGTGATGGAGCTGTGCGGTCCTGGGGCATTCCTGGCATTGCTCTGATAGTACACAGATAGAGCCCTGGCAGCTGTGGACCCCTGAAGGCCAGAGCCAGGTTGCAGGGAGCTCAGCAGGCGAGGAGAGGGAGACTGCGGGTCAGAGGGTGCCTGACTTCCTACGTCTGCAGCTAAACCTGTCGTTGCCTTTTGGCAAAGAAACAAAGCAAACAGCTCACCTCGTGCCCTTTGTGTTCAGCACTGGATTTTTATTTTCTTTCATCTTGTTGTGCTTCAATGGCAGGACCCTTTATACTGAGGAAGAGGCGCAAAGGAAGGAAACGTATGAGACAATTACAGACAGAGACCCTGAGAACATGCCAGACTGCTACTCCACTGCAGGAAAATGCGGCCCAAGAACACGTCCCATTTTGGGAGAACATAGGTGTGGCAGTGAAATGGTTAAAAGCAAGCACTGTTTATCGTATGAAAGCTGAGCCCTTATCAAAGTCAAATAGTGGCTGCCTCCATTCGAAGTGTGTTCAATGTCAACTCCAAGGACAGTCCCTCTACCTCCGATAAAATGGCATGCCAAGATCTGGGGACCATTTCCCAGTTAACCCTGGGACTGCTGGGGTACCAGCCGGCTTCACGGCAGTCTACATTGCCCCCGCTTATGCAAATTCAGCTGCATCCTTTGGTATTATGGATAAGTCCCACCCCCAAAGACAAGAGCGAGTGGCATGTTTTAAGAAGAATTAGAGGAATGGGATGTCTTTGCAAAAATCATTTCACAATAATATTCAGATCATTTTATCTCTGTACTAAGCAATTAGCAAGCCTTCTACTTATTTAGAATGTGTAATCTGAATCAATTGCACTACATTTACATTATTACATCACCGACATCAGATTCATTTAGCATGAGAGATTTATTGGAAAAAATTCAGATATAGCTCAGCAAGTACTGTAGGCGCCACCTTTGCTGAGGCTGGTAAATCTGCTTCTTCTTCATACAAACAGAGACCTACTGGCACTGCAGCCCTCTGTGTGCCCACTGCAGCACTGTGGGGTGCTGCTTCAGCTTCACACGCTCCGTTACGCTTCGCTGTCCCGGCCAGGCCAGCAGGCGAAGGGAGATGAGGACGCTCGAGTGCCTCCATGACGGACGTGAGGGCCATGTTCTATGCCCGGCTTTCTGCAGCCCTGCCGGGTCGGCTTGCGGGGAGATGGGGTGTGAGACAAATGCTGCGTGCTCCCCTCTCAGCACTGCTCCACCCGCTCCGTGATTAATAGCGGGGGTGCGTGTCGGAGAAGGTGCCCATATGTGTCAGTCTAACTGCAGAGCAAGCACTAGAGGTCTGCCAGCCCCATCCAGCAGCAATGTTGGGGCCACGCCGCCCGGTCAGGCCCTGCCAACCCAGCTCTCAGTTGCCTGGGGCCTCATAAATCATCTGCAAACAAAGCAGCTCTAATACACCATGGGCTCGACTCACTTGCAAATTCTTCACCTGGATCAGGCAAGCAGATGTTTCCTGAATTCCCTAGTGGTCATGTTTTGTTTACCTGTGTGAAAGAGGCGAAATAAAACAAAACTGATTCAAAAAAGCAGAGAATGAAAGGGAGTTGAGCAGAAATTGTGGCAGATGCAATCTTTCCACAGAAGTTACAAGATGTCCAAAAAAGTTTTCCTTTTTGGGGGCAGTAGAACACATTGCATCGGCAGAGGGACTGCGAGATGGTGGGGCTGTGATAGGTGACAAGTCCACTCACTCTCTGCACCCGCTCTTTTTCTTAACCCTTATATAAGCTCCAGTTTTCTTTTCTCTCCCCAATTGCACTCAGAGCCTGACGGCACACCAAGCTATCACTTGTAGCCCTTCTATGACTTGACACCACTTTCTGTTCTTGTGTATTTCAGTCACCCCCTTCGGCCTGATATGCCCGTTTTTTTATTGCCCCTTTAGTTAAACCTCTGCCCACTTGCACCCCAGAATAAAGTATCTATTCTGTCCTACCTCATGTCAGGGGGCTCAGTTTTCTGTCCTGCTTCGAGAAAGTCCTACACATGGCCACGAGGCTGATTATAGTATCGACACTCTAATGTTGGATTACGAAGGTTTAAATTGACCATTTTATTACCATTAGGAAAGGGGCTGAATCTCAGACTGAACACTGAGGATGTGTTCATGTCACTGGAAATTTAATTTCAACTTTAAGTTGTTGAGTTTCCCAGGCAACTAGCGTGCCCTCAAGAGTCATCTCCGAGAAAGCCTGCAACCCTGGCAGACTCAGAAATTTATACAGGCTCTAAATGCAGCTCAGAATAATGGTGTGGTGGATTTCCTAATAAAATCACTTTTCTTCATTATTTTCTGGAGTAGGTTTAAGGAATAATGCTGTTTTTAATTGTCGTTGGAGATTAACGGGGGAACAGTCAACTCTGTAACCAATGGTATAAAAATGGTATAAATATTTTGTAAATATCGTGTAAATATTTCTCATTTAATAAATTCACTGTAGATAACTGGTTGTTTGGTTTAATTCAAGTCATTTGCTAACTAGAGTGATAACTACCATGCTTGTCACTGTGCCTGCTTACTGGTAAGTAAGTCTAAAGTTTCAATCATCCACGTTTAGAAAATCTGAAAAGATGCGAAAGTGGTAAACTGTTTTTAGTAGAACAGTTTACAGTTTAGTCTTGGTAAAACAGTTTACCAAAAACATTTTTGGTAAAATGTGAGCTGATCCTGTGAAATTGTGTTACATTATGTGTTGTCTATTTGAATAGGTTTTATATGTTTCTTCTGTTTGTTTAATGTTTTTTATGCATTTTACTGTAGTTTTGTATAGCATTTTGTGACTGCGAAAGGTGCTTAAAAAATAAAGTTTACTTACTTACTTAATTACTAAGTGTTATAAGAAAATGTGTTAGACCCTAGAAGACAAATCTGTGAAAGGTGTTCTTTTGTGAAATCATACTGAGCCAACATGTATACAATACCAATACCACACTGCCATTATTTTCATTTCAGTTAAAATTTCACATAATCCAAACTCAATGGGAGTTGATCTTGACCCACTTCCTTTCAGTATTAAACAGACTGCAATTCATCTATAAACCAATAATAAAGAAGACAGGGGAGAAATGTGTTAGAAGCTGGGGAAATGTAACTGCAACCAAGGGATGAAGGCTGGATATCTTGCTGACTCCCATCCCACCTCTGATGTCACTCTGCTTGACAGCCCTGATCAGAATCTTTAGTAAAAATGATGTCACTCACTACATTTAAATGCATAGCTAAATGATACTACGGTTATAGCCTGACTACACCATTTATTCGGACTACTGTCCCAATATACATGCATGGAAGGGGAATCGATTTATTGACGGAAATATGTCTGACTCCGCTACAATAGTTGGTGTTATGGCTCCTTTCGGCTTGTTAGTATTTGGCTTTTTCCACTTTATTACCTATTACATCATAGATAAAATAATAAATAATAGAAAAATAATAAAATGAATAATAATGGATGCATGGACACATGAAGTGACACAAGCTTTAATTGCGATCTGACAGGAAGAAAAGATACAAAAAGATCAGGGTAGCAAAACAAGAAAGTATTTAATATAATATACTATTACAGCATGGTATTGGAGATTTTTCAAATATTGCAATGTGGTTTTGTTAAGATAAAGCCTGATCTTACTCTAGCTGACTAGTGATGTAAGAATTGGATGTGCATAAAATGCGATTTTGGTATTAATACTCCACGTGGTCCAGTACTACTACAGCCATTTTCCGAATTCATCGCAAAATACCCCACCTTACATTGTGATGTATTTGGTGCTGGTACCAGTTTGTACACCAGTGGAAAACCAATAACTTGTAGTACGGTACTTTTGATATGATGTCACCCAGAGGCAGACAACCTCAGTTATATCCCATGCTTCTTTTGTGTCCCGGCTTCTTCTGTTACTTCCAGGTTGAAGCCCGGCGGAGGCGGGGCTGTGGAGCATCCGCAGAACCCCTAGTCCAATTTGAGTCTGACTGAGCGTATACATGCAAGAGTCAATCGACTCCAAATCACATTAGCTGGGTGTCTTAGTCCAACTTCATGTAATTCAATTTGGTACGATTTCAGTCGTATTGACATGTTTTCATGTACTTGAAAGTTCCAGTTTGAGTCAAACTAACAGAATAATTCCATTTTCTTAGTGTGCATGTAAATGTACTGACAGTCTTTTTTTTAGCATCCTTCCTGTTTTTTATGCATTTATGTGACCTTAGAATAATAAAGCTACAGCATATTATTATTGTATGTGTTTGGCACAAACTAACCTCCTAACCAAAAAACTAATTAACCTCCTAACCAAAAACTAATCAACTAACCTAGGCTTTCCAAGCCTAAGGCTTAGCAAAACAGATGAAACCACATTTATTCTGGGTGCGGCCTTATATAACACATTGTATACATTGTTATATAACCAATGAACAATTATAATCTATAAAACAAACTATGAAATGTTACGTTTAAAATGAAGGAGTGTTTGAGCTAGATAATGTTTTTGTGACCACTGTCCTTCATGTTTCCCACACAAATGGAAAAGCTGCTAAAATTATGAAGCGGTTCTTTTAACTTGAAGCCTCAACACACACAGTCTCCATCAATAGTCTCAAGGCCCGGCATCTGGGCCTGGAAAACAACTGGGGGAATCTTTCCCGCCACCCTCTGGGAAGGGCAACAGACACAACCAAGCTGATTAAGAAGGGGCCACAGACCTTTTCAAAACCTTTCAAAAACATTTTGCCAATCGGAATTTTTTATTTTATGCATACTGTATGTACTTCAATACTGATATTTCAAAATAAAGATATCCCAAAATTTGTAATACTACATGAATGTCAGAGAGCAGTTAAAACATAATGTTTTGCCTCCTACCGATTCCAGTCATCTGTTCTGTGGAGTAGCTGGCTATTAATAAATTAGCTTGACACTAGGTTGATCTGTGTAGGCAGACAGGGAGTATATTGCATGAAATTTAAACTATAAAAATGACAGAGAGCATAATATAGCTTTTGGCTTATAATTACATTTATCATATTATCTTATGCAGCCATTATGACTCTGGTTCATGGAATTGCTTCAATGACAGCAACAGAGACATTTTATAATTGTTGACAGTCAAGTAATTTGATCTGGTTTTGATGCAGACCCGTGATGATGACTTTAGATTGGCTAGTCCATGTGGACACATTACAAGATATGCTATTATTTTTATTGTGTAATCTCAACATGTGCACTTGCTCCTCATTTGGAGGAAGATGGTGAAGTAACACTGCAAATATGTTCATGCAAATATCCCCACTGTCCTAAGAAAGGTAGCAATTTATGACTGACCTGCTTTTAGTGTGATTCATGGTTCAACCATTTGAGCTTTCAGCCTTTTCTGGGCAATTCTGCCAGCTTGCGGTGTATTTAAATATAAAGCATAAAAACCCTTGTGGTAGACTGGAGATACAAGCAACAAGATACATATAAGGGCAGCCTTTGGTCCGGAAATCCCTCAAGACTCAATTCTCAGAGAATCAAGATTGCAGTGTTGATTAAATTCAACATCTAGACATGGAATTGGCTTTTGTACATCTCCATAGTTTTCCACTGGCACCAAGAACTGAGCCATACTCGTGCTAACATGGACTTACTTACTATCAGGGCTGAAAGGCTCACTAAACTGAGCTGGTTGCAACAACACCATCTGATGGGTTGAAATGCATGGAGATATCAGTGCATTTCAAGCAAATGCTAATTCTGCTAGCGTTAGACGCTAACATAACACAGCGATTCCCTCAGACATTTAAGTCACTGTCGCTCTCCAGACTTGGCTGATCTGGCCCTTCTGCAGTGGAAACCCAAAGCGAGCTGGAACTTTGCGGTATAGCTTGAGTACCTATTGGTTCTTCTTGTGGAAAAGTGCCAACTCCCACAGGTTTGCTTTGTAATCTCAGCATAAAATGGCATACGGTTTAGACAAGAAACACAAGAATAACCCGTTGTATATTGATGCCTACAGATCAAGACAACAGTGTAGTGCACGTGTATAGTCAGCAATCTGATTTGGGTTATATGGCATTGAAAAGATATGATTTTTTTTGCAATAAATATTGTGATAAACATTAAACTGATTTTTAAATGTGTATAAACCTCTTGAATCTTGAATCTACTACGTAATATTGAAAAGGAACAATCATTAAAAATGCAAAGCTTGCTAAGTTTTGTTTCCTATGACATAGTAAAATTGTTTTAGGGAAACCTAAATCCCCATGCCCAGCCACCTGGTGTTTTGGCGGTGTAATTGCAGAGCAACACAGACACACCAACACGCGACTAAAAATGCTCACAACGATGTGGGCCAGTTGCATAGGTCATGGCATAAGCTTTGTGTAGACTCAATGCAAAAGTATAAATAGACTTTTAGGCTCTTAAGAGGGGCAATGGAAGAAGCACAGGCAAGGTAAACCAAGGAAATATTGATTGTTTAACAAGCCCTGCTTTAATGTTGCACTGGACATTCAATGGGGTTTCTAAAATGCCAATTTGATAACATTAAACTGTCGCTCACTGTTGGGCCGTTAAAAAAATACACATATCCCGGAATCTGCATCAGAAATACATGTTCATTCCACCGAAGCTCAGCATATACAAGTTACAGAGATAATTGGTATGTTAGGAAAAAAGTCACATGCAGCACATTACCAATTTTACTTCAGTAGGGGTTAGGCCAGTTGTATGTACTGTATCTCTTTGTAACGTTTAATTGTGCTGAATGAAGGAAAAATGTGAACTCATAGCATGAACCCTAAGCTCATGAAATATTTCCCAAAGATTGCCTTAAATTTTATACCCTATCTGAGTGTCTATTCAGTTTTAAGTCATTTTAATTGGCATCAAGCCACAGAAATACAAGATAATGCTACCTGATACAAAATGTCAAGGTAAATTATTAAACAGGTAATTTACATAAGATTAATGAAATGATACCTGAAATTAAGGGCATTATGAATAATGAAGAAAAGAGTATCATTTCTGACCTTGTTAAATTTTTAATGAGCTTGCCACAGTGACTGCAGTGTGGTTGGCCCATTTTAAAAGGGAAGCCATAGCTTCTCAGAATAATAGGGGTAATTAATTGGGTCGGATTGTTTCTGGTAGCTGTTTGCTTCCATTGAAAACAAGCTGCTCCAAAACAAATGGTCCACTGTGTGTTTAGGTACTTCATCCCCTATTTGTCTGCTATAAGCCTTCTGAGAATTTGTTGCAGCATACTGTGAAAAGCTGAACAGTCGGGGAGGACTTCCTGTTCAATCATGAAACTCCAATAAAGCCTGAAGACATAGGACTGTCTATTATTTCGTGAAACAAGGTAAACTGTGGCACTTCAGTAAATTCTGAAGCTTAGGGATTAATCCTAATCCTTTAGCAGCTCTACTTGTTCTTCTAGCCTTGACTTTGGTTTCCTGCATTGATCAGGTATGAGCGAGGTGAGCCGTGTGTTTGCGTGTGTTCTGGTTCATCTTTAGTAAGTATCATCACTGGCACATAAAGACAAAAATGACCAATTCCATTTGGCATCAAACCAGCATTGCTTCGAGAGAGGAAAGGAGAATTGCATAGGTTTTTTTCAGCTTCATTTTTCTGCTAGGTGCTCGTGCGCTGCTGGATGCTGATCTGCCATTCGATGGTCAGCTTTCCCAGAGTACAGTAAAGGTGTGGCAGTCCGGGACATGACCCTGAGGAAACACACCAGCCGCCCTTGGTATTCTGGCAGGGACACAGGCTAGCTCAGCCAGGACTGATTTGGCTACAGATACATGGGGGAGAAAATGGACCAAAAAATGCTAAATAAACAGGTACTGATAAAATGGCCCCCCCCCCCCCCCCCCCATCACATTTCAGCAAACTTGGAAACAACTGTATCATGAAAGAAGGTTCTGAATGGAGATTTTAAAGCTTGGAGCGTGTACTGTTTCTTTATAACTTTAAGTTTTAAAAAGACTTACATGCTCTCCTGTGCCACTTGTAACTGGCAGGGCAGGGCTGGTGTTAATTACAGTCAATAAGAAGAGAGCTGATCCGGCCTGTGAGACAGTGTGGGTATTGTATATTTAGATCCTGTACGCCTAGCGCTGCGCTGAAGTTTGCGGATAGGAGACTCTGTATTTTCTTTACCCTCTCTTAATCATAGCTTGGATTGTTATATAAAAGTCACGTGGAAATGAAATGCGTTGTGCTCTTACACATCACTGCCATGCATATGTCAACTGACAGGCAATTAACCAGAAGACAGACCATACATAAAACAACTGGTAGATCATTCTTAGAAACACAGATTTTGCTGCAGACAGACTTTTGCAGGCTTTCCACAGAGACAGATAACAATAAATAAGATAAAGGTTCCCAATGGATAAATAACTTAAGTTGGACTGAAGTTTTGGATGGATATGTCAACGGCAAGATAGTGCAGGCCGAATAATGCTCTAATAAGCCTATACCAGGAATGTCTGATTCTCAGGGTTTGTTAGGTGTTACGAATGGCATTGAAATAACAGCCTTCACAACAAAAGCCTCTGCTCCTCCACTACTGCCTACATAGGATATGGTGCTGTCCATGAATCTGTCAGTTACTTGGGGTGCAAATATATAAAAAAAAAATCCAGACAAGCAGAGTCTATTAGTTCACTGTCTTGACAGTTATGGTAGGAAGAGGAACGTAAATGAGACTTGGATAAAGGCAAGTTATCCCAGGGTAACGTTCCGATCAGCTTGAGGTCTCTCTTTACGGCTGATAAAAAGCACTCAAACATTTCTGCATCCTTGCTTTATTATTTTACAAAATCAACAGGATTAAAATACCACGTGTTAGGACTATACAATGGACTAACTTGCCTGGGCTTTCATAAAAGTCCTAAGCATCTTTTCAGCTCATTGTTTAATTGGACGGCAAAGTATCTGTGGCTATTTCTGGTCTAATGCAATGTTGAAAATGCCAGCTGTCCCTATCACAGCCTGTCACACTGATAGCCATTGTTCCTGTCTGGCTTCTCCAGAACGAGCCCCTCCTGTCATAGGTGAACTCCAATGCACATTATTTATTTATTTATTTATTTATACTGTTTTCTACATGTTCACTCCATAGTCTGAAGCTTCCTTTTTCGCTCTGGCATACACGGAACTGTATGCTGCCGCTGTGGCGACAACATCTTTCAGAACGCCTGAGTTGAGGGCCAAGCGGCTTACTTTAAAGAAAGCTGTTCACATAACAGACAGTTTGAGCCATTTTATATTTTCCGTTTTCATACATACACACATAGAAAAAAAGATCAAGAACATCTTAGTTTGTATCATCATTTTACCTGGAAATAAAAGTCAAATCATTCTTAATAGCAGCAGTCTCATACTTTCAGTTTCAATACATCCCTTTAGAGACATGATGGGCACAAGAGGGATGTTTATACTTCAATCCAAGTCCTATTTCCATAGTTTTACGGTTATTTAAACTTGCATTTTCTTGGATACATTACTTTGAGCAGTTTTGTCAGTGCTCAAGTAAAATTAAACTGTAGTCTGCCCAACATAGCTTCTGTACTGTAACACAGACACTTGCCTTGAATAAAAGCAGTCGTAAGATTAGTTTGGGAGAACCCAAATGTTACTGTCCAACTTAGCAACTGACTCACTGTGTGCCTTGAAACCCTATTCTGGCCTGGGTGTGAAATAGAGAGCTATTAATGTTTGTGTGTCTTCCTGGGCCCACCTGCCCCCCCTCCCCCATTCTTATAGCCTCACAATAATGATAAAAGAAAAGAATAAATGAAAGCCCCAGCCACTGATTGACAGGTGCAGCTGGGGGGGGGGGGGTTCGGGACCCCCTCCTTGAAGCAGCCAATGTCTTGTGCCCTCCTGGCAGAACTGCAGGGGGGGCGAGAGCAAGCAGAGGGTGCGAATCAGGCCTCCAAGGGCCAAGAGGGATACCAATCAAAGGCAGCTGGTTTGGCTTTGAGGAATGGGGGGGTCATGGGGGCGGGAGAGAGAAAGAGAAAGAAACACCTACATGTATGCAGTCAGCAGCATGTTCTGTGAAGGCATCTGACGACCAGAGAAACAGGTGAGAAACTCAACACAGTGTGTGAGTGGGGGGGGCACCGCAGAGGGGGGGCAGGGTGAGACTGTGAATGTGTACTTGCCCCTGTGCCAGAAGTGGTGTGGAAAGAAAGGGGTGGGGCGCCTGGAAACCTAGTGAGAGGCGTGAGACAGCAGACAGTGCCGCAGAGCCACAGAGGGAGAGGCTGTGGGCGACTGCAGGCCACTTTAGAAGCCCGTGGAGGGGGGGGGGGGGAGTATTACAGTGAGTGCCGCGTCACGTGGACATTATCATCCTCATCAGCAGTGTCATTCAGCTTCCTGCTTCTGTCGGCTTCCCATTAGGAAAACCAGTGCCTCCCGGTGTACTGCAGCTACTGGTTAATGATTATGAAAGGCAATATGCTTCACATCAGTTAGCTGTGAGACAGGTATATATTGCTTTTTTTGCAGCTTCCAATTTATTTTAGAGACAGAAAAAAAAAACATGCAAATGTTTTCTTCATAAACCATCTTGTGATATTACCAGTAATGCAGGTATGTCTTCAGTGCCAATGGTATTTTTTTAACAAAAGCAAAAACACATTGTCACGTCGTTTAAATAAGGGATGAATATTCTAAGGAAGTAAACAAATAAATATTGCAGAGTGTACAAAGAAATGCATTAAATGTGAAAATGAAAATCAGACAACTTATATATTATATATTTTCTAACTAGCTTTAGCATTTCATGACGTGCATGTGACATATGTTTGAAATCAGCATGAATTATAATGTGAAAGTTGCTGTGCAGGCAAAGTATAAGAAAATCCCAAAGGCAGATAAGGCATTTTCTCACTTTCCGCGTAAAGGTACAAGGGAAATGCCAGGGAATGCAACAAACGACATGAGGAAAGTTTGGAGAAGGAGAGAAAGAGGCTGTGGCAGAAATGTCAGTGTAATGAGACAAGCCTGCAAACGGTGTAGCGCTGAAATGAACAGAAGGAAGTGTGTTCACTTCCCGCTAATCTCTGGACTCCAGATGGCTCGCTATTTGATGTGTTTTGCAGGGTCCGGAGCCAGTGGGTGGCTGCAGTGAGCTGTGCGTGCCCAGTCCTGGCTACACGCTTTCTTTACTGGGGGTGGGGTGGCTTTGTGGTGAGAGAAAGGGAGACAAAGAGAAGGAGAAATAAACCTGAAGAGATCAGATGAGAGCCTGGGCAAGCTAGTAAACAAGTAGGGTTTGTACAGGCATCCATCATTTATCAAACTTTTGTTACAATGGAACTGCTGATGTCTAGCGAGTGGAAATGTGCGAGTGTGACGTGGTTATCGCTATTATAACACACACTATTGGTCTGAACTTCCCTCATGCAGTTTGGTGCCAGATCTAGGACTTTGTTGGGCGAAAGAACGCATTACATAACCGCACAAACTGGATCCACCATCACTGGCCAAATGAAACTTTACTTTCGTTGCATTTTCATTATTATATTATGAAATTTAAAGAGATATATGGCTTGTTGGTGGTATATGTAAATGATGGGTTATTTTTACACTGGCATAATTATTTAAAGGGGACATTGCATAAAGGCAGAACAGCACAGTGGTGTCTTGGCTGAAATCAGAAGAAGAGTCAATTTCAGTAACAGAGTTTGAAAAGGGAAGAAAAACAAAAAAAGAAACATTTCTCCTCTATGGCCTTTAATCACTAGCACTAGATGGCTAGATGATTATGCGTAATTAATGCCCTTGAACTATGAATGACAATAGGAGCTGCTCTATTGAGTATATTACGTAGATTGAGAGAACATCATGACTTGAAGAGACTGCATTTATTATGGGAAAT
>JABFDZ020000022.1:12544975-12555348 GCA_019775955.2 Pollimyrus isidori
AGCACCTTGTTGAATCAATGCCACGTAGAATTAAGGCAGTTCTGAAGGCGAAAGGGGGTCAAACACCATATTAGTATTGTGTTTCTAATAATCCTTTAGGTGAGTATACATGTACATGTTACTTATTTGGCAGGTGCATTTATCCAAAGAGATGTGCATGTGCCAGTTGCTGGAGACATTGCCGTTAAAGGTTTTCCTGAAGGGCACAGCAGTGGCATCGCTCTGACCCTGGGAGTCAAGCTGGCGGCCTTCCGGTCACAGGCACAGTGATGCTCATCTGCAGCGCCCCACCCTTTCCAGCGTACCTTGAACTGGTTGGTATGTCTCTGCAGTCAGACCTCGAGTGTCCAAAATACCAACACTGAAATAAGTATGATCATTATCCTGTTTGTGATTATAGTTATAAAGAGAGATGGTGCCTATACTGGCTTTCATGGGTGACTTACAGAGACTGTCAGTGGTTTGTGGGGGAAGCCGCCACATCCTACGAGCTAACATGTGGCCTTCCCATGTCCAGTTCCCTGCACTATCTACCCTACCTGCTTTGCCTGTTAGCCCAGAGAGCCACTACCTAGATAAGCTCCATTACTGGGTTAATAGGACACTAATATTCCACCACTGCCTCTTGATTCGTTCACTCTTTCATAGTGAAAGACAGATACAGGTACATCAGAAGTACAAAGAAGACGTAGGAATAAGCAGGTGAATGCAGATATTCTTGTGTATGATGGCTGTGATGCTTTGTGAGGCTCTTCAGAGTGAACAGGTGAGTGAGGAGGGACCCTTTGAAACAGTATTCTGTATAACATGAGGGTATTTAGCCAGCAACGGGCCGGTCTACCTGATGCTCCGTCCGCTCTTAGCCTGCTGCTTTTCAGGAAGCAAGTCTTTGACAGTGCACTGTGCATAGTTAGCTAGCTCCCTCTTGCTTGGGAGCATGACCTCTACAGCTTAGGCTCACATGAGGATGTCCAGGGTAGGGTGCACTGCCTGCAGTGTGCTGCAGTCATGCATTAATTACACAGCAGTTGCCTTTAACCAGAGAGGTAGTGTTTGTTTGCACCTGTGCTTGCTGGTGTGGTGAAACAGGACCAGAAGTTCACACGTGGTTAGACACGTCTCTGCCAGGGAGGGGGGCTTCCAATCTAGTAGCTGCATAATGTGTAAAATGTATGGCTTTTAGTATGTAAAGAAGGTATTATTGTTCACTCAAACAGGTGGTCACCTCAGGATAGAGTGGGGGTCAAACGTGGGGCCTTTTTGAGTGACTAATGATGAAAGCAGATAGGAACACCCCCCCTTGCCCCCCACTGCCACCACCCTGAGAACGTCTGCTGTTCTCTGTGCGTCTGGCTCCTGAGGTCGCCTCAGACATTAGTGTGGTCTTGCCGTCGAGTGGCTTGGGGGAGGGGAGGGGCTCCCACCCTGCACCTGTGCGCAGCAGAACTTGCAGCCAGACAGCAGAACTTGCCGGAAGCTCAGAGGAGCACCTCTCAGGGAGGGCTGATGGGAGGAGGGTGGCTGAGCTTCTGCCATCTTCCTTTCGGAGCCCCGTCTGCTGAAGGGTAACGAGCCTTAATTAAAATCCACTCCCATTTAGTTACGTAGGTGATGACAGTGTTTGGCTGTGCGGGTCAGGGTGCTGTGCTTATGAGCGGAAGGTTGCCGCTTCAAACCCAGTGGTCTGCAGTCTGGTTTTCCCGCTGGCCTTTTGAGGCAGACCCTTCACCCTGGCAGACCAACCCCCCCCAAATGCCGCAGCAGAATCAGGAGGTGCTGGGGGGGGGTGGTGGCTGGGCTGTCAGTCTGAGAGGGGAAGTCACACACGATGCCATTCGCAGAGCCAGTTAAGCGCTGCTTCCTGCATCCATTTACACAGGTTTAATCTGCCTGGATTAATTTCTGCCCAGTTTTATGTGAGAAACATGAACTGAGAAAGTAGGCCTCTGATTGTCGGTGGTCTTCTGAGTGGCCATGGCCACGTCACACTGTGAGATGCTTGCGATGGCCATCTGGAGAGAACAGCAGCGTGTGTCTGCACCTAGCAGACCCATCTGGGTCGAATACGTCTGTCATTTGTCTGTGCTGAGCAGACTCTGCGGAGCTGAGCATGTCTCTGCTGAGGGGACTGCAGAATGGACCCCCTCTGTACCTGGCGCACCTTTGTGCCGAGTGGACCCTTCTGTCCTGAGTGCGACTCTGTGCCGAGTGGACTGCTTTGTGCCATGCATGTCTCTTAAGTACCAAGTGTGTCTCTGTGTCGAGTGGGGTTTGCTGTGTCGAGTTCATCTCTGTGCCCAGTGGACCCCCTGTGCTGAGTGTGTCTCTGCTGAACAGACTTCTTTGTACTAAGTACGTCTCTGTCGAGAGGAGCCCATTGTGGAGCGTGTCTCTGGGCAGCGTGTCTCTGGGCAGCGTGTCTCTGGGCAGCGTGTCTCTGGGCAGCGTGTCTCTGGGCAGCGTGTCTGTCTCTGCCGAGCAGGAAGCGTTGTGTATTCGCTTTTTGTTATGTGGGACGTTTGCCAGTGGTGGAACTTACTTTAACGCAGGGTTTCATTTTTTCATTTAATTCTTTTTCTCACTCTAATGCGGAACTGCTGTGTTTCCAGAATAACATCTGGGTGTGGATTGTGCTGTCCGCACTGTGTGAGCTGCCGTAGGGGACCTGCCTCTCTCTCCAGGGTCGTCGTACTCTGGCCCTACTGGGGAACACTGAACACACCCTTGAATTTTTTTCCTCCTGACCTTTGACCTTAGCTAGTCACCTCTAACTTTCTAACTTTAGACACTGTATTTGAACTCCACTGCTCCTTCAATGTGTATTCTTATGAATTAGGAAACATCGTGTTGTATTTTCAGGGAATATCATCGGTATAAATAGTACAGACAATTAACTACTAATTAGACCAATTAAGCCAGGGGAATAGGTTGTAATGAAAACAAGCAGACACATGACCCTACAGGAATTGAGTCCAGCCCTCTTGGTCTAGCATGGAGAGTCTAAAAAGGGGCATAGTGGCTTATTTTCTCTCCTGTGGTTTCTGCTGGTGCCGGGATTGGAGGAGGGCTCAGCTTGACAGCCAATATGCGGCTGTCTGAAACTCATGAGGACTGCGTCCAGTGGAATATCACATTTAAATCGGGGTGGTCTCACCCCCCCAACTCAATACGAGCAGCCCGTCAAGCTTTTGAGAAAGGGAAAGCATTAAAGTGGCATCATAGAAATGAGAGGAGAAATGCGGCGAGCTGGTCTGGAGGGCACTTTATTGGATGAGCACAGGGTTGCCTGACTTCAGTGGTGCGCCTAGAACCCATAGGCCTGCAGATACGAGCAGGGGCGGCTGCGGCTCTCTGTCAGCGGTGCGATGAGGCTGTCGGGGGGCACTCAGCTTCAGCCTACTCTGCACGTTCGTCTTGTTGTATCCATCTAGTAGGCCGGAGGAGCTCGTGGAAACATTTAAGCACACTGTTAGGCAATTACTGAAGGTCGCCTCGACTTCAAAGTGAAGAAGTGTATTTGTTCTCTTTCATATGAGCTAATATTTTAAAAGTTTGATATTTAGCAGTATGTTCTGTGAAATCTTATTTCTTTCAATGTTAATTTGTCGTAAGACTTTGAAGTTTTAGGCATGTGTTTCTAACTGATTCTTTCAGTGTTGGTATTTTGGACACTCGAGGTCTGACTGCAGACCGCCACTGGGACCGTCAACTTATTGGTGGGTCCAGAGGATAGTGGTGCTGTGTGCCGCCGCCACACCTGTTGCGCGACTCTGCCTGGGCACCCCCCTCCCCTCCGCCAATACATTAGCAGGCAGGTCTTTCTTGCCTCAACAATTCGGAGAGATGTTAAAAATGTGTCTCCTGAAAGGAAGCATGCATCAGCTACAATAAATACAATATTCTTCCCTCTCAGAACATTATTAAATGGAAACTTTTTTTTTGCCACATTTATGAAGAATTTTAATGAGCTTATTCTCTTAACCCATCTTTCATAATGGAAATTTTGGGCCGGTCTTTTAAGGTAATTTACCTGAAAAATACCCATTTTGCAGTGTCTGGGAGACTTTGCACGCACCCAGCTGTTGAGTGCCTACACTTGCACCTGGAGACGATAAGCGCCCACCTTCTAAGTCGAAAGCGTGACGGCCCCATAGCCGCCAACAGCCCCGCCTGCCAGTCAGCGTTACGGCCTTATCAGGCTGTGCTTACCCCACGCTGCTATGAAAATTTCACTCCCACCGTGACACCTACGGGTTCCTCAGTGAGGTCACAAACCGCAGCCACTTCCTTCCAGCAGGTGGCAGACTCATCAGTAAGTGATCAGATGTGTACCGTTCTTCCAGTACCACATGTAAATCTCTATTGTTTTCAGAATCAATTTTTATTCACCAAGCACATTGGAGATCAGTGAGCAAGGAATTCTTTCTGCTGCTGGTGTGGCACGTAAACACTTACATAGACATACCTACATGTGCACATTACATTAGATTAGTGTTTTAGGGTGTGCAGATTAGGGATGCACGGATCAATCGGCCAACGATTGTAATGGGCCGATTTTCAGCCTCGTGATATTAGTCTCGCGTATTTCCGATTACGAACCGATATTGCGCATGCACAATTAAAAAATGCGCAGTCGTGCTCACTTTCAGAAAACTGCGATCGGTGCATCCCTATAAATATATGGCTTTGATCTGGAAAGGGAATATGGACAGTTACTGTTTTAAAGTATGCATCCCTGCTTATAATGTTAATCACAGAGTTACCTGTGGTTTGGTAATGTGGTGAATAAAGGCATGTGCTGTGGTGGAGAAGGTAAGCTGCCGTGTGTGGGCCAGTAGGGTTAAGGTACCAGTAAAGGCGGCTGAAGATGTGAGTGCAGAAGGTGGCTTGTTTTCTATAGCTTGCAGTTTAAGGAAGGAACCGTCAAGTTTTGGAACAATTACAAAATCAACAGTGAGTATCGTGGATGCATTGCCAAGCTAGCACAGCTGATTCAGCCGAGGTTAGCATGCCTGGGGAGCTCCCAGAGGTCAGCGCAGGAGCAGTGCCATGACGGGCTCTGGCCCCCCCTCCACTCTGGGTGAAGCTCCTTTGTGTCGATGGTATATCCCCTGCCACTTCACAGTTCTTTTTTTAATCCGTCCTTAATAATATGGGAATCCCAATAATGCCTCTGTGATTCAAATGTGTAATATATAGCATTTGGTGACTCACAGATGAAAGATCAAGGGTCTGTTAGCCAAGCAGTTGTGGATTTAAACCCTCTACCACTCAATCAGTCCTGGATGAAATGACAAGTTGCTGCACGTGATGTAGGTCCTGTTAACCAGCTTCTCTGCCTTTTTCTGTCCAGACGACAACTGTTTCAGTAATTTTTCTTTAATTGCTCACTGTGCAAGTCATTAATTGATTCCTTCCCCAAATTAATTGTCCTTCCAAAGGACCCTCGGCTTCTTTTGGCTGTTTGGAATGTCTGTCACTTTATGGTGTTTGGTTAACAATAGTAGCATATATCGGCTGAGCCATGATTCTTGCAAATTTTACCATCGCGTGTGAAATACAGTTTTGCTGCTACTGTTACTTTTCAAAGTATTAACTCCCTAATGCTTGATGCTACAGAAGTCCATAGAGGACATGCATTCAGCGCTTTGAGACTCATTTCTCACAATGGGGGACAATTCACCCCTTATGTGTGGCTTATAAAGGGGCAATATAGATTTTTGGCAATAACAAAACTGTAGCTTCAGTAGCATTAGCCATAGCATTTTTAATGGAATCTGCTTCCCCCTTTCTTCTCACAAGCATGGTTTGCGTGTCTGATTATTTACTTCTGTATTCTGAAGGGAACAATTTTTGTTGTTTTGTGTTCTTGAGAAAACAACTTTGACCACTTTGAGATCATGAGGAAAAATAAGTTGTAATAGTAGCATAACAAGACAGGCAAAGGTATTGATGGATGTCCTCTATGTACTTCTGTATGAGGCAGGGTTGCAGTGAGAAGATACAGGATGTATTTGTGTGTTCCAGTGAACGGTGCATGTTGAGTTCCTTGCTTTGAAAGTTAACTAATAAAGTTATGAGTTACATTTGTCTCCTTCCTGGTGTTGATCCAAAAAATGATCAAATCCATGACTCATAAACCATCATATTATCTGAATCGTAACTTTTGTGATCCGTTGCACTCCTAGTTAACTCAACATTATTCTTAAATGTGCATGTGTGCGAGTGTATGTTGGGGCGTATCTGTGATTCTAGATGAAAGAATGTGAGAATGCAGCCCTTTGAGATGCATAGTTGCATTTCAGCAGTGGCTACTCATGTGGAATCCCTATTTCTTCAGCTGCCTTATATATGAGGCACCCATCCATTGAAAACAAAGCATTCGGTTGTGGTTTTGCCAACCAAAAACTCAACAAAGGGTTGAAACCCATAAATGCTGAATTGATTATTTAAACTCTGAGTTCTGAACTCCATAATGAATTTAAATGAGAGGTTACACTCTGCCAGATTGACTGGGGCTTCTCTGTCATTTCTAGAAATTGCAGGCTCTGTTATTGCATTTAGAGTTTTCTGCTGGAGGAGGACTGTGGCTTGGACTGCATTTGTGTCATTATGAAGTTTCTGCATGATGCACAATTTGAAGTATAACCTAGGCCAGGAGAACAAACCAGGATGTCAAGCCCATAAATTTGCTAAGTTTTCTTTCCATTTCTTTTCATAAAATCCCAATTTTTATCATTTTGCTTTTCTTTCCCGTTTATACCATAAGTTTGGTATTACCCATATTAGAATAGTAGAGTGGTATAGTTAACAATACATGCAGTATAGTATTTTCTCTCTTCGGTGGTTCTAGTAATAATAATAGAAACACAATCAATTATTTTATAAAGATTTTATTTTATATTTAGATAAAAACCTATTGGCTAAGTTTTCTGTGATTTAATCTTGATGAATTGTGTTTTAATATTAAAACTTATAAATATCTATGGGCTGAATCCTCAAATTATTGTTGAATGTAGCTTATGTTAGGTAATGTAGGTTAACACAATGGGGAGTACATAGGTCGTTTTCAAAAACCCATTACCGTAACATTAATTTTCTTTATTTTTTTTAAATTAGTTTGATTATACAGTTTCGTTGTCTAACCTGTCAATTTTGCTTCTGTTGTAGTGAATTTGTTTTGTTATTAGAGAAATGTCTTATGAGGAGAGGTTAGCGGAGCTGAATCTGTTTAGCCTTAAGCAAAGGAGACTAAGATTCTAACAGGTCTGGATGCTGTTCAGCCAAATGGCTATTTCAATATTAGTTTAAATACTAGAACTCGTGGCCATAAGTGCAAATTAGCTGGAGAACATTTTAAAACAAATTTGAGGAAGCACTTTTTTACACAGCGTTTAGTTAGAATATGGAATAGTCTTCCGGCTAGTGTAAAGGAAGCTAAATCTCTGGGTCCCTTTAAATTAGAGCTAGATAAGATTTTAACAACTCTGAGCTATTAGTTAAATTCTCCTCAAATGAGCTTCATGGACCGAATGGCCCCCTCTTGTTTGTAAATTTCTTATGCTCTTATGTTCATATGTTCTTTTTTTCAGTGATAAGCGAAAAAAATCATATCCAGGCCAAGAGTTACTGAGATGAGAAAAAAATTGATAAAACTAACCGAGTATATATTGTTTATTGTGGGTTACATGCAGCAAAGTTGAAATGTATTTTTTTATTAATGATTTTGGCTTAACTGTTTGCAGAAGGTTGGTAAAACATCATCGAAAAGAGCAAAAAAAAAAAACAGGAATTTTAACAAACCTAAAAAGTTGGGCAGTGGCAATTGCTCTACACAAAAAACTGTATTTTTCACCATAACTAAAAAGAAAAAATTCTCAGGTTTGTGAGAATGACTTTTATTTTTATATTTGTTTTATGGTTTCAGTTAAACTTTTGATCTAAAGATTATTCATTTCCAACAAAAATACTACCTGCAAGCAAGTACAATCAGAATTTCAATGTTTTCACAAAGGTTCAATGAAGAGACGGCAATAAGAAAAGACTGGGTACTGTATTATATGTAGCAATGTTCCACTTTTTAAATCACACACCATGGTGATTGATAGCATATAGCACCTGTACATATAACCTCAAGTATTAAACAGGAGGGTCGAGATCACTATTTAATCCCCACTGCGTAATTGATCTACAATATTAAATCTATTTGCAAATGGCTCTCAATGGAGAAGTCTGACGACTGCTGAAGGTACACTTTCTGACATGAAATATCTTAACGTTTTAAGGTGTAAGCCATCAAATTAATACAGTATTGCAGATTACAATATGTTTATCCTATGCATGCCTCCATTGGTAATTTTTAAAAATGAAACAATCTGGGTAGCATCAGCTTTCCCATAAGACGCTAATTTAATGCTTAGATTTTAACTCTGAATTCTGGGATTATGTGTAACATCACAGTTTGAATCCTGTTATTTACAACCGGGAAGGAATGCTATGGTTTTAGTTTAAAATCTGTGCTCTTTCTATTCTGCCATTTCGGTAACAAAATAGTGTGTGTGTTGACGTGTTACTGTGTCATGTGTGTGCATAAATAAATAAATATATATTTTTGTGCTGTGGTCTCTAAGTTCTGCATGGCCATATATATATGTATATATATGCATATGGCATGCAGAACTTAGAGACCACAGCACAAATTTTTGAAAACTGCAGCCTGATTCTTCTCTGCTTTTCATTAATGAAGGGCTTCTTCCTTACTTTAAGCTTGCTTCTAGGAGCCTGATGAGAACTGTCCTTGCAGTGCACTTCACACCTACACTTAATGTTTCCTATTCTCTTTGCAGTTCACTTAATGTCATACTACGATTCATGAGAAACTGTCGGATAAATTAACGGTCATCTCTAGCTTTATAAACTCGCTTCCACCCTTTACCTCGCTTTTTTTTTTGTCGTTCCCAGTGTCTCCTGCTTCACCTTATATTTGTGTTCTGCTTTCTTACAAATTTTGAGCCTGGAAGCATCCTGCTGCTCAGTGCAGCTTATGTCAGCAGAACCAGGATTAAACCAAGATTTAAAAATGCAGATTTGTTGAAAAATATAGAGTGGTCTCTTGATTTTTTCCATGGTTATTTATAATATATTGTGTACACCCCTTCTGTTGCATTCCACAGTCTTTTGGCCTGGGCTGCCTGGAATGGGATCCAGGGCCCCTAGATGGAAGAGGGATGAAAATATTATATGCAGTATATGCTGTGTACTGCTTTTTTGTTTTTGGTACCATCCCTAATATAGCAGAAGTGAGGTGGCTGACATAACTAATTCTGCTGTACAACATAAAAGTCAGCAACTGAGCGGTTCACAGCAGTGGCCAGGTTAACTAGCTATTGTCCTGGTTTTTCTCATCACAGCTGTGTTTAATAATGGATTTAGCAGGTGTCTGATATCATGGAGCAACATGGGATGACTTGTACATAGTTTGTTAACTGTCATAGCTGTAATTATTCTGGAGTGTCAAAGTCCCCATAACTGAATTTCAGTTCATTTGCTAAAGTAACAGCCCTCTGTGTTATTCTGAATATCTGTCTGTGTTACTGACATATTTGTACAGTACCCATATTACTTATGAACATACATTAATAAGATATGCATAACTGATGCAACCTACCCCTCCACACACACACGCACACACACACACGCACACACACACACACAGAGCACATCAAGGTAAACACTAGGGATAACAGGAGTCTAAGTATCTGTATCTGTATGAGTGGCCCTGCAGACTATCAGAAGAGTTGTGCAGGATTTGGAATGTAATTGTACACTTGAGAACATTGCCATTGCTTGCTCTCTGTTTGTTATTATGGAAATCTATAAAGGTACTGGTGAAGTCGTACTCACTTTATACACATCTTTGATATATTTAGGGTAGTTTCATTTAGCCCTAGATGTGGCTTATATTTGTGTGTACTGCCATCAGTGTGAGTCATGAGCAGAGCTCCAGACTTTCAAATACTACTCAGAGCTGACACAAGCATTTAATTAAATGCATTATTTAGTGCATCTTTTTAATGTCTGATCTTTGTTCTAGAAGGAAGTATGTATATGCAAAATGTGTATAAAATAATTTTTATTGCTTACTTACAAATGTATACCGTGATTCAGTATATCGCGGATTTACCCTCCCCTATGTTTGTGTATGTGTGTGTGTGTGTGTGTGTATACACATACACACATTACTTATTATGTTACTCATATACTTAGCCCAACAGCCACATATCATATGTGTTTACAAAGTGTGTTTTAATAAGTCTACATGTGTTGAGCATGTAGGAGAGGTATTTTAAGACTTAAACTATATACATATATAC
>JABFDZ020000022.1:12581279-12607469 GCA_019775955.2 Pollimyrus isidori
GCCTAGTTTGGCTTTGTCACTAAAAATCCATGCTATTCAGCATTTAGTGCCATTAGCTTGAATTTAGCGTTTGCATCTGTGGGCAGGGGAGATAGTCAGCATAATTGCTTGTGATTATTTGAGACTAGAGTTTGTTGTTGGTACACAATAATAATGCACTCTGATTCATTTTCTGTGTTCCCGGATTGGAGATTAATCTTTAGCATGACTTTTCAAATCAAGATCCATTCAATTTATTGACTGAAAATTGGTCCTTGGAATTGAAGCCTAATTTGATCCCTGGTGCCTTCGGCCCTTCAGCCACTAAGAGATGAACGCGCATTGGGAGGTCCTCTACATTCCCTGAGACATTTCTGAGGCGTTCGTCCTCTTCTCTGACTCGAATGAAAAGCAAACACATTATGCCTGATTTTGAAATAACGATATATGACTGTGTTTGCTTTTAAAGCTTATATTCAGATGTGACTTAAACACAGGCTCTGTGTTTTGAGTTGAACCTAAATATTTTTATTAATGCATCAGACCCAAGAACAGCTAATCTGTTTCACCTTGTATTGAATCATATTTATCTGTAGTATTTAATTTTATCTGACGAAACAACAATGTGGTGTGCAGACAACCTCCCCAAGGCTGCCTGTATGTTTTCCCAGAGCAAGCTGTCGCTTAGCTGTTTTCAAAACTACACTAAGACTACACTGCTAGTGTAACAGAGCTTATTCTGAAGCTTCCTGGCTGGATCGGTTGCATACTTCGTCCAGGGGCTGGGCCCCACCTTCCTCTTATGGAAAAGGCCTGGATTGCAAGTTAATACTATTAAATAGAAGGCCAGGTTCTTTCCTCTTTATAACTTATGGAATTGTGGCACTGCCTTTGTTCTGCCGTTGGTAGTTTTATTCATTTCTACATTTAGACGTGTTTACTGAGAGAATTCAGCTTAAAAACTTTAGTCAAGGATACAACATGCCATACAGCATACCAGAGTCAGTGTTCTTGTGACTGAATATTATAGGTACGAAACCATGGTGCTTATGAACAGAGTGGTGAATTTCTAAAGGAAAGGTATGAGCATGAGCAACTCAATGCCTAGTTAAATGCTTGTTGTATTAAAAATGTTAAAATTTGAGTTTGTTGTAACGTGCGTACTCACTACTTTGTGACACTCGTGAAAACATTGCACGGCTTCAGCAGTATATTGACACCAGGTTCGGTACCATGAAATATGTAATTACTTCTGGCATTACTTTATAATAATAATAATAATAATAATAATAATAATAATAATAATTAATAATTAATTGTTGATTTCATTATTGTTCTTCAAACTTACCTACAGATTGGACTTGGGTAATGAATCTCATTCCTAATATACAGATTGTCTCAGACTTCATGATGTTTGTGTTGTTGTCACCAGAATAGGATATTTAAAATAATATTTGGGGAAGGGGGGGCAGCTTAAAAATGGGGGGATTTTACAAAAAGCAGCTATAAAAGTTGTGATGGGTGGCGAAGCCATGGGGAACCAGACAGTCTAGCCCCTCCTACTTTTTTGTTTTTGGATGAGTGCCTTTATTTAAAAATCAAATTGGTCTCTGCCAGGTATCGTGACAGCATTACGTAGCAGTACCTAGTTGCATAACGTTATGTACGTTTGCATGTATTGTGAACAACAGTGCTGTTTGTGTCTGTGTGTGTCGGAGATGGAAATGGAAATTACATTAAACAAATAAATATAAAATGCGTGTATTAGGAAATTGGCCTAAACTGGGTGCTCAGGGCGACACCAGGTTGACCCCGTGACCATCTGCAGAAATAGCCCAGCATGGCAGTCGGGTTTGGCGGAGGGGGAGAGGTACCAATCCCAGTGGCGGGTCCTGAGATTGGAAATCCACCCCTGAAGCACAGCTGGCAGGAGTTGGGAACCAACAGAGTTGGCTCACTGCTTTCCATTCTGCACCCTTCTGTCACCTGGAGAAGTGGCAGCACGCCCGGCCTGGTGTGTCGCTAATCCTGCTTTGAATACCGGTGCAGAGATGCCAGTGGTCCTGGGTGCCAGTCTGGGTGCCCCCCAATTCTTCTGGGATGCTGCATTCTGCTGTCTGCTTAAGTGGCAGTGAAGTGCACCCCCTGCCTCATGCTGCGGGCCCACAGCCCTCTGCCAGAACCTCTTGCTGTTCTAACCTTTCCATGAAATGTAGTGATGCGAACCATCTGGTCTCCAAAGAAGTGCAGGTACCTGCCTGCTCCATCACTCAGCTCACACCGAACGAATCCCACGGATGGGGAATTCTGAGGGAACATGCTTTCGCTCTCAGGCCTCAGAGAGAAAAAAAGGAAGAGTGACCTCATCTGATCCTCTCTAAACTTGCTGTTTAGTCTCCTAAAAAATGTATGTGACATTTGTGATGAGACAGAAAAACAAACAGTTTTTCTCATTCATGCAGCTGGAGATTTTCCTAAAGCGACTCGGGGTTAAGTAGCTTGTTATAGTGGCCTTAACTGTCTGTCCCAAGAAATGAAAACGAAGATAAGGGGATATCAGCCTCGGATGGGAGGCAGAGCCGATAGCACGTCTGCATAATTGCGGAGAGTCTTTTATGGCTGTCAGCTGGTGCTGGTCCACAAAGCGATGAGTTTAACGTGGTTCTGGTCGTGGGCACTCTTCCTGGGTCTGGAGGCCTATATATGTTTTGAGGCCCAGATAATTCTTTGCCAGGACCTAAGGAGCAGAAGAAATTTATATTTTAAAAAAGAAAATGTCTGAAATACAAAAGAAAAAATGTCACCAATACACCCTGTGATTATAATATTTGTGCTTCAAAATAAATTTTATGTCAACTGCTAAAGGAATAAAAAAAAAATCTCCTGTCAATATTAATAGTGATCTCATTCTACCTGGGAAATCATAACTTAAGGGTGTACATACCCACACTACGGTACATATCCTACTGGGGCAGCATATGGCTCAGTGGGCTAAACCTGTGTACCTGTAATCAGAAGGTCACTGGTTCAAATCTGGCCTCAGCGCATCTGTGGGTTAATAAAGCATCTATTATTATTATTATTAGCCAGTCTGTACTGAACACATGCATGTTTGACCCCCGAAGTGCAGCTTGTTTGACTAGTGTTGATTGCGTTATACTGTGCTGGGGTGCAGTACGCTTAACCATGCCCAGGCCCGGATAGTTAATACTCAGGCACGGTACACATCCAGTGAGCACAGAACTCAGACATGACGTGAGTGATGTGACTGGCACATCCATGTGCAAACGTACACTGTATGTTAACTTAACCAGAAGGAACGGATTAGGTAGATTGTACAGATCGGGAAGCAACAAACAAATAGCAAGCATTGCAGCAAAGGGATCACTTTGATCTATGGCAGAAGTGCAGTGTTTGCTGGAAATTTGGACTGACGACAGAACCCAGGAACAACTGCATGCAACACACAAAAACATCTGAGAAATTTGCTAAAATATGGGACTGTTTTCTTATATGTGCGAGCACGATTAAATGAAATTGCTGCATTGCATATTCAATAAATGTATTAGAGTACCATGTGTCATCGCACCCAGAACAACTCCAAATAAGCCACAAAATAAGGACATTAATCTTGAAATCCATTGTGCTGTGCAATAGCGCTTTTCTTCCTATGTTTACTTCAGCACAAAAAAGTTGCATGATGAACGCATGCTTGGGCCAGGTTCGTTAAAGTTCAATGTGAGCCCAGACCAGTATTCACACCAAACTTTTATTTTTTTCCCCTGAGTGTGCTGTTGCACAAATGCCCTGTTTGTTTGCATCTATATGGGCATTTGCAACAGATCCTTATGCTATGGCGGCTATCTTTGCCAGCATTTTGATACTTTGATACGTACATTTAACCTGTGCAAAGTCCTCGTGTCTGATTAACGTAATGCTAAGGCTGCTGAATTTACATACATGAATGACTCTTTTTATTTCTCTGAAGACAGAGGTGTTTCTTTATTCAAATCTGTATCTGCAATGTTATTTAAATAGCTTATCCACAAGTTGCAAATAGCATGACCAGTATGTAAACAAGGCAACCTCTTGGTTTAAAGGCCTTTTCATGTAAAATGGATTCTGCCATGCTTCTCCTGTATCCCAAGCAAATAGGAGCCTGATGCAGGCAAATTAAGCTATTGATAATGACAAGCAAAGACGACATAAGGCATTGTCCTTGTTTCGTGTGGTTTTGAAATACAAGCATATTTTACAGACTCTCGGCTAGACTATCAAAACACGCACATAACTTTTTTAAATTTAAAGATCACATCTGTATTTTTCTCCAAGAAAACCCAAATCACAACAGGCAGCAAGGTATGTTTTTATTGTAAAATAATAGTTGAGCAAGTTTGTATATTCCAAAATGTATGTTTTTTTGTCAATTAATGTTACAGGGCATGCTTCATTTAATATAAAAAAGTTGGTATAACCGGTTGGAGCTCTAGTACATATGAATAAGTGTTTGTAGGATATAGCTGTTGGGAGCCCTATTTAAAGAAGTGAGCATTTCCTTTTATAATTCATAGATGCTGGTATTTTCCATTGTGGTTATCAGTTGAAGCTCTCTCTGAAGCTCTCGGCTTGTGCCCTGGGGCCGTGCCACATGTTCACGTGTGTGCCGACATAACCCATGTACAGTAAGCGATTTGTAATGCGAACCTTATAGTAGACAGGCTGACGAAGGGCTGAGGTTAGCGGGGCGGGGCGCTCTTAGCTAGGGAGGGAGATTTTACTGATAAATTGTGGGGAAAACAGGTGCCTTGACTTTGTGTTGAGTAGCCCACTCAAAGGCATGTTGATGGTGCCGCTGTCGCGCTCTCACAAAGTGTCCTGTCAGCAGCCGAAGGGGCAGGATTTGATGAAGTAATGACTCTGACATTGTGCCCTAGGGTGTGGTTCTGTTCTTCAGTTATTCTGGCAGAAAAAGGAAAGGGATTTTCCCATAAACACAACATGCTAGATTTACCTGTAATCGTGTCACATAAATAAACAGGTAACACAAAAACTGCCAGTGTGATGCAGATTCAGGGATCTTCCTGGCGGGTTTCTACATGTTACAGGTAGCGGGCAAGAAGTCTGATTGCATGTACATGCCACAGGATGGCTGCACGCTGCCCTGCATTCCTCTTCTTGGCCTTTATTTCCTGTGATCATTTAATTTGAATTTTCTGTGTTATAACTATTACACAAAAAGTAAATGTTTTTGAATTATTACCTAGAGAGTAGCCAGCACCAATTACAGTAGTCTGTGTAGTGTGTGTGTAGTGTGTGTGTGTGTGTATCTTTGTGTCTGCATGTCTCTCTCTCTCTGGCTGTGTGTGTGCGCATCTGTGTGTGTCTCTGTGTCTGTGTCTCTGTGTGTGTCTGTGTGTGTGTCTGTGTCTCTGTTTATCTCTCTGTCTCTGTGTGTGTGTGTGTGTGTGTGTGTGTCTGTCTGTCTGTGTCTGTGTGATTGTACTGTATATGCTGAGGGCCCAGTTAGCACAGACCTTTGCAGTGCTGCCCAGTTTCAGTGCTACACATCGTGCAGATTAAAAGGAAGCTCAAGGCCAGCAGATGTGCAGAGCCTGACACTCAGTGCCCCCCAAGGTCAAAGGACCTCTGTCCGTTTGCCCCTTAACAAACAAATTGGCATCACTGCCACTTTTTCCAGTGCTTTGGCAGCTTGTGGTCATAAATGTCATGATTCGTGCCAATGTATTTTCAGTGAAGTTTAGAAGTTTAGAGCACTTCACAAAAGAAAATGCCTTATGAAAAACGGGGGGTGGGCGGACTCTGAATGTCAACTGAAATAATGCAGCAAATCAGGACATTCTCTCTCTTAATGAATGCAAATTAGGCACATCTGCCGCCATGAGCGAGCCGCTCAGACTGGCCAATTAGCGTGATTGATCAATTATTCTTGTCAGAATGATGGGAAGAACGGCAACGTGAGTGTAGTGCTGAGCTCCACGGTCCTTGTCAGCAGCCTATACTCCTGCTAAATCACAAAGGCTGAAGGCCTCTCCCTCAGCAGTCCAAGATGGAAGACTTGGAGTTCCTAAATATTTTTTTTTGCAAGAACACAACTGATTTAATTTTCAAGAATATAAAAGGTATTCTAGAAGTGTTGACAGACATGTTTCTAGGAAGCCTAACACCTGGGTGAAAATGAAATGTGGGTAATTTACCATTAAAGTGGATTATCCCGTCCTTTAATGTAAGTGGCAGTGCTGATATTTGATTTGCACAATAGCTGCATGTATCAGGCTGGTCTTCTGCAGAAGCTCACTATACCACCATATTTAATGTTAACAATTAACACCATATTTATTCAGTACACTGGTTCTGTTTTTGTGTAATTTTTTTATTGTCAGTCTCATGTACGTATTAAATAATTATTTTTCTATGCGGCCCCTCCTCCTCTACAATTAGCCTCAGTCCGTCAGTCTGTTTGAGTTTATAATAGCTGATGTAAAAATTTGATATGCTGTTCTTTCTCATGCATGCAGAATAGTCTCTTGATTGTGATATTGTTCATGTAACCCAGTTGGCTTCACCGGTTAAGTAAGCAAAGCTGACCTATATCGAATAACACGTAATGTAAGAGCTGACATATCAGCTTTCAGATTTGGGTGATGTTGATTTGAATGGTCTTAATGAGCTTGACTGCCACATTGATGGTCACGCGTAGATTCTTGTGATCGCCTGTTACCTTCCTTCAGTCTGCTGTTTCCCTTGGTGGTGCGTAATCTCTTCAGAAACGACACCGGCCAATCCAATGATGTGCGTAGCCGATGGTGCGTGTCGTTTTCAGTAGGACGCCGGCGCCCTTTTGCCTGCTCAGCTGGTGTGCAACCCCCCCCCCCCCCATCTGCTTAGCTCTCTCGTATCTAAGTTCTCCAACTTTGGCTGTGAACCAGCTGACAAATCAACTATCGAGAGGATGGCTGGCAGCCCCGCTTGTATTTAAAGTGAGCAGACGACAGGAGAAGGCCTGATTCAAACTGGAAGGAGGGTTATGCTGGTTACATGAGTTTAGGCTGACGGGGACCATTTCCCCTCCTGCTCCAGTAAATCCTCATTTATCCTTTGGAGAGGCTGAGTCGTGTGTTTCATTGCCGTGCACAGGGTTAAAGGGCTATTTTATGCTAGTCAGCATAGACACACATTTCACCAGGTAGAACATTTATTTTGGTATTATTGTCATTTCACTTGTATATTTTGTCACATTGAATGTTTTTATTAATTGACACTGGATGCTCTTTTGCTTCTCACTGGTAGTGTGTGGGGTTCGAATCCCACCTTCACTCTCTTTGTGTTTGTGGCGCCTCCTCTGAGTCTCCCAGGTTTCCTCTAGGAACTGCGCTTCACTCCTGTAGTCTGAAGATGAGCAATTAGGGTAATTTATGTCTCAGTTGCCCAGAGCAGGATGGTGTATGTGTGTGTGCGCATCCTGCCACGGTCTGGTATCACATCCAGGTGTATCCCAGGCTTATGCCCTGTGCTGATAGGCTTATCAGAGACCCTGACCAGGACTGGTGCTGAGAAGACAGAATTATCCAAAACGGAGAGATTAGGTCATTGATGGTATTAGTCTCAGGTGGGATATTATATACTGTACCTTATATACCTGTTATGTAATTGTCCTTGTTCATAGCTGTTCATTGAATTAATTTACGTAACTAATATAGTTTCATGTTATTCTTCAGTCTTCTATTAAATTTGAATTAGTTGGATGTGCATTAGTATGAAGTCTAAAATAAAACTTCTTAGTGTTTTGTTATGATAATCTTCCTGTTAGTTGATTCTTATTGAAATCTAAACAAATGTGTATAATTAAATAATTTGACTTTTATTTAATATCATGACCTGTATTCCTCAGTTGTTTCCCAAAGTTTATTTTACAAAAATTTCACATATAACTCAATATTCTGATTTGAATCAATTAATCAAGCTAATAGCTAGATTAGCATCTTAATTTTGAGCTCAGTGTATCCACTAGTCTGTGAAGCCTGGACTTGCCCACCAGTGGGGTAGATTATAACACACATGCCATCAATCTGGGTGATGTAATTAACTGCTCCAGTTCTTCAACTGTGAAACTCATGCGACATTTAGTTCAAATTCAGTATGATTAGGTTTCACAACACTTTGTAATAAGTTACAATTCAAAGTGTTTGACCTTACATCAGCAATCTGAGTTTTCCCGGATTTGAAAGTAGTAGCAGGAAATTTGGTGGCAGAGATTTTATGGTGCTGTTGCTGTTGAATCACACACAGTAGAGGGTAATTTTTCAAATGATTTGTAAATATCATAATCGTTTTTTTACGATTTGGGTCACGTTTGGATGTCGGGTCGAGCTGCTCATGGCTGTGCATCTTGAAATGCTTGCAGCAGCTTGTTTTGTCCGGTCCTGGTTCCAGCCCAGCTCTGGGATAGCTCTCACCTTACCATCTGTGACCGTGTATTATTGACCCAGGTAAGAATAGAACTGTCACTTTTGTCTCATTAGACAGAAATAATCATGGCTGGCTTCATGAGTGTCTGAGAATGCAGTCTGGCTTATAACAGTTGCTTGACTTTTTTGGGGATTTTTAATTTTGGAAAGTAAATATGGGCTGGTGGGGTAATTAGGACACTCAGATTTGATGAAGATCTGTTGAGAAATATACTTGCCTATTTTCTTATCTGAGGTCATTTCAATGTTGACGGTCTGTTTTGTCATCTCTATATAAAACACTTCTTTTGTAAGGGTGATGGCTAATTGGGATTCTCCTTTTTAATTTTTAGCATTTGTTTTTGTGTGCTGAACATATAGTATGTGCCATTTCTGTAGGGAATGTACTGTATATAGCATGTGACTCAGTGGGGTACACCTTTGTGCCTGTGATCGGAAGTCTGGCCTTAGCATACGTGTGGGTTCTTGGGCAAAGTCCGCAGGGATCATAAAGTTAATAATAATAATACTAATAATACTACTACTAATAATAATAATTTCTTATTATTTTTGTTGTTATTATTATTATTATTATTATTTGTTATTGTTATATTTAGGTCTGGGTGTCATATCTACAAGAAGAGTTGTGACAACAAGTCCAGTAATTTTTCATTCGTATATCCAAGGAAGGCATCATGGGAGACCTCCCTTTAGCTATGGTATCCTACCTTTTGTACGTTTGCAAGCAAAAGTAGCTGGATTTTACTCTCAGGATTGTCATCGTGACAGTTTGACTGTCTGGCTGCTGAGAGTGATTTTTTTTATTAGAATTTATAATACGTCCGCTGACATTGCAAACATATATGTAACAGTATTCAGCGCACTGAGGTGTGTGTGTGTGTGCGCTGGTCCTTTACGTGTCTGGATGGAGGCCATGTATCGTAGCTGTATAGAGAGTGAAGCTCTTCACTGTAGGAAAGGTCAGTGCTGGGATTACCTCGCTCTATCGGTCCACATGATCAAAACAAACACCCAACCGCGAGTGTGCTATCTATGTTTGGAGGAAAACATCGTCGTAAGCTTCTACTAAAAATAAAGCACTACAAATATATACATTGACAACAGATACAGTCATGCTATCTTTCTAGGGCAGGGAGACTCTTTAATAGCCCCTTCCCTTCCCTTCCCTTGCCGGGCAGTGATAAGCTCTGGGTTTTTGCCATTTGCACACTGAAGAAAATCCATCTTTGGAAAAGGCAAAAGCCAGGAAGACTTTGACAGTTACCTTTGACTAAGGATATATGTGATGCCTAATTATAGTTTTAAGGTTATAGTTTTAGTGTTTGGAGCAAGGTTGGCAGCTCCTCAACGTGGAAAGTCACCAGAGATCCAGACTCATTCGCAGATGGGAGACGTTCAGTCTCTCTAATTTATCTCGTTAGTACAGACCCTGCCATTGCACAAGTTATTTCTTCACTGACTGTCCTTGGGCCGGCTGGAAGCTCTGAGCGGGGGTTGATGTCATACAACTGATGGGGGGTGTGGGTTGTCGCTGCGAGAATTCCCCGTTCCCCACGTCTCCGGCGGTGCTGCGCAGAGGATATGTGGACGCAGCACAGTAACATGATGGGCATGGAGCGCCTGAGCAAAGAAGAGACACAGCTGTCAGCTTTACAAAGCAGTAGCGTCTTTACAGAGAGCAACAGGCACAGGAAAACTCAAAAACACACAAGGAGCAGATATATCAGAAAGCCACAGAAACCCTACGTAGTTTCACTTCCATCAGCGATGCCAGTGGACGGCCCCTCCGCTCTGCCCTCTCTGCTGGTGACATAGATTAGATATGAATATAACATTTAATACCTTCTTTTACTTGGAGGTGACTTAATTTCACGTTGGTGTTCTGTGTGCCACAGCTCGCTTTTTCAGGTCCTGCCGTTTTAGCCGTGCACATTTAAAGTTAGTGTTCTGTTTGTTTATGCATTATACGCCTGTATCTCTGGAGGACTTTTACAGAGGATGTTTCCCGTTTTTGTGGAAGTGGATGATGTTTCTTTATTGGCTTTATACTTTTGTTATAAAATACAAAAATCTTATATTTGTCTTATCTGTGCATGAGGTTCAATGGGCACTTTAGGGGGGACGGTATTGTAATATTATATCAAACACCTTTTTGCTTCAGAAACCTCACTGTCCAAAGTAAAACCCAACTTGTCCACACATATCCTTATTCATTTTCATCTTTTGTTCTTTTTTTAAATCACACATTTAAATTAATCATTTCTTCCATCTACAGTATTACTGTATTATGGTTTCTATGGAAACAAGTGTTTTCTATACCAGTAAACAATCAGCACGAAGAAAACGGATTGCTTAAAATAGCAACAGGGCAAGAAAGGATTCCGTATAATCTTATTTTGCATTGAAGGCCCGGATACTGTTAGATGACAAACCATATCAAATGTGAGGTTGTTATAATGCTTTTATTGTTCGGTTTATTTTTAGTTGTATATTTTAAAGAATCCATTTCACAAGCAGACCGGAAAGTGTACAGGTGTGTGCAGAGATGTGCAGTACAAATCAGCTGTTTAGGTCTCTGTCGATTCAGTTAGATGGGAATAAATGTACCTTGTGTTTTACGAGAACTCTATTCTCTTTGGTGTGTATGGGATGCGGTCTGGCAAACTCCCTGGTTACCTAGCTACCTCATGTTTCATTGACGTAAATTCTTTTTGTCCACAACTTTGGGTCCTTCGTTTTAAAAGCTGCTCCCTTTCAATGGGGTAGAATAGGCACAGCATCCCAACCTCCCTGCATCCGGTAAACTGTACTTCTCAATGACATTAATGAGGGAGATATTCTTGTCTCAAGTGCTTATTTGTTCTGGTGTTATGTGTTGGAGCTGAGCTCTCATTAAAAGGCATAATGGAGGGGATGCTTTACTATAATATAATATAATATACTATAATATGTTCCTTTATTCTTTTTTTTCTTTTTTCCTGTCATCTTTTCCTGTGAAAAGGTTGTTTTGCACTAAGAAACTTTTTCTGTGCTTGGAGGTTATAGCAGAAGTACAGACTAAGTTTGGCTCTGTCTCGATGTGAGCCTGTCTGTTCTTGGTACATTCTCAACTTGTCACATTGCTGCCATCTTAGCTATGATGCAAATTTGTTTTTTTTTGGAACGTGGTCTCTAGGTTCTGGGGGGGGGGGTGAATGTCGAGCACCTCACCCCATTTTGCAGCTCAGAAAAACTCAGATGTTTTTTGATGCCTTTGCACCTCAATATGTTATAGTGACAGTGGTCCATTAGTTTAGAAATGTTCATGCCCGGGTTTCCAGTGAGCTGTCAGTGCTTCATTTATTATTAAAATAACAAGGCAAAGTTAATGAAGCTCAGTTTGCTGTTTTTTTTAATTATCGTGGGATCTGCTGCCAAAGAGAACTGGAGCTGTTTGGAGTGCCTCTCGCCGTAAGGTGTAAACCCCCTTGGTGGGACGGGTTTCCTGCCTGCTCCATGTGTGTCTGCTGCTGTCAGAATGTGTGCTCTGCCTAGGACCCTCTGCTGGACTGTGACATTGCTGCAGGCCCCCAGTATGGTGCTTTGGAGACCTCCTTTTGGGTGTATTGCCAGCTGTGCCAGATCTTTATTTTAATTTAACCTTTATATTTCCAGACAATTTACTAAAACTATTTCTTATTTACATTGATGGCCTGGCAAAGGACAAAAGAACCTTTTGAGGACGAGGGGCGAACAACTACAAACAACTACGTATGTCTGAGACAGTCTTTAATAAGATTTTTAAAAGATGGCAATGGCAAATAAAAATCTGATTTTAATGTGTCTTGCAAATTGTTCCAGT
Organism: Pollimyrus isidori; assembly: GCA_019775955.2. NCBI lineage: Eukaryota > Metazoa > Chordata > Actinopteri > Osteoglossiformes > Mormyridae > Pollimyrus > Pollimyrus isidori. The sequence goes on from JABFDZ020000022.1 coordinate 12,593,586, forward strand.
TTCAGTGAGTTTTGACGGGAGCATCTGTAGCAAATCAGATTGCAGAATGGCAAAGAGAATCAAGCTACTGAACCTTGGTCTCATGCAGGCCCCATGCAGATCTCATGCAGCTCCCATACAGCCCGTAACATTATTTTTTTTTTTCTTGGTTTGTCCAGTAGGAATTAGAATATATTTATATTTTGTCATTTATCCAGCTTTAGGGCTCAGACACGGAAACATGAACGCTCTACAGGACGCACATGCTATGTAGCGCTGTTTGCATGCAGAGACCCAAAAGCAATCCTAGATGCTAATGATCTTATGCGCTGCACCATATCAGCAAAGCATTGCAGTATTATCATCCAGTTATTTGGACCTGTTATTTCTATGAAATTTGACCTCAGTTGGTGCTGATGTCGGCTCCTGGTAACTGTACGTTTCCTTGATGCCTTTTCACTTCAGCCTTAGCTGGTTTTCAGTCGCAGGCAGGTCCGTCTGACTCCAGTCTGTCTCTGATGGGCACTTTTGTCTCTCTTGGGCCCCAGAAGGAACCCAGCATGACAACTGAGAAACATAATTTACTCCGAATCAGGATTTAAATAATCTACAAGCTTTGCAGTTTGTTCAACACTAACTAATCCATTATTATGGAGTTTATTCTCATGTTTTTGCATGGAATTACTTTGGGATGATACAATCATAACAACCACAAACACTATCATTGACATAGATGGATGTGTCCTTAATTGTCTTTTTTGAGTATTTGGAGAAAAAAACCTCTTGAAGTGAAAATGTAAATGCCTTCGTTACAGATGGGATTAACATTCTTTTCTGACCCAGGTAACTGTTTTACACAGAAAGCATTTTCGTATAAAGCATGTTTAACCTCAGATTTGCGTGCTACTGTTTTCTGTTCTATTTATTTACTGACAAAGCTATGATCAGCAACAGTTTTTATTAACCATAGAGTTATGTTATCCGTCTGTAGCCGAGAGGGGCCTTTATTCAAATGATAGAAATGGATGGAGGAAACAACTTTTCAGTTCCTGTTGGTCGAGGCTCATGAATCGAGGTACCTACAGTCATTCCCTCACCCAAGGTCGCGTCGAGATGTTCTCCCCAAGCGTGTGCGGTGTGCAGAACCAGGAGTTCAGCAAGGGTTCTACCCCAATTTATCCTGCCCTGGTGGATATTTTACTGTGGAATGCTGAAATAAAACTGCTCAAATATGTGGGTGATTCTGTGGGCGGACGACTTTGAGCTGAATTGGAAATGACTAAATTGAGGTTGAAAATAAGAAGAAATAAAATGTTCAGACTTTCAGTGGTCTCCTGCCTGCTGTCTTTGCAAAATGGTTGGATACAGGCATAATTTATTTAATTTATACTGACGCATAATATATGGGTTTTTGGGTTTCGGTTTTTAGTCAAATTGTATTTTTAATTATGTACAGGTATAGATTTATTGACAGGCTTTATGTTGTTTTTTATGTTAATGTTATTTATATTTTTTCTGACTTGTTGAAAGTTACTTGTAAGCAGCAGTTTTATGCTCAATAAGGGTCTTGTTTTTCAGTTTCAATTGTCCAACTAAATTGGATCATAAGCTGACCTATTTCGGTATGAACTATATTCTATATAGAGCTTCTATTCTTGATGTTTGATTTTGAATTGATGCCTTTCGCACGGAGCGATCTCTGTGACCTTGTCTTTTTGTCTTCGCCTCATGTTCAGTCTCATTTTCTTGATGTCTTGTTTGTGGGAGACATAGCATTGCTGGTAATTTAGGTGCCTGTCCACATCGGTAATGGCCGATCTGTGGAGTGGGTCCCTGCGAAGTCCCTCGTCCACCTCAGTCTGCGTCCTGGGGCAGCAAACCGCTTTCTTAAGGCTGAACCGGTGTCGGATCACGGCCAGAACACTGCTGTCACGCCATGCCTACCCACTGGCACATGAGACATGGGCGTAGCGGTGGTGAGAGGGGGCATCACATGACACCCAAGCCATTGGCTGCCCGCAAACTGATGAGAGCATGGTGTCGATGTACCAAGCCCTCCCTGGCCTCGGCGGAACCCTTAATTGTCCTCATGCATATTTTAGCGCCACACGAAGACGGGCCGTGGGTGTACAGTTTCGGGAACCCTGGCCTCCCGTGACAGTCTTGCTGTGTTTTCATGGCTTAGAAAATGTGGAGTTCCTTCTGTAACTTATACCTGGTTTAATGTGCCTTCAGTCAGATGTCTCTGCGGCTCACAATCACAGCAGCAGCAGCCGCTCCTGGACTTCCACTCTCTTGTTGTTCTGTCTCCCAGTCTAGTCCCTTAACCCAGTGTTTCCCAACCCAGTCCTCGGGGAACACTGGACAGTCCACGTTTTTGCTTCCTCTCAGCTCCCAGTTCACCTGTACCAGGTATTTAGTGTTCTTGATTGGCTGGGAGCTGAGAGGGGGCAAAAACGTGGACCGTCCAGTGTTCCCCGAGGACTGGGTTGGGAAACACTGCCTTAACCACTACATCTGTGTCCACACAGTCACTTTAAATTTGGCTGTTCTAAGGTTTTTTCTTTTTATTACCCGTTAAATAACAAGTAAAGCATAAGATTGAGAAGAGTGTACGGTGGGCAGAAACAGCATCCCCCTTTGTTTTTGGCAGTATGGAGGGCATGTGGAAGCCTCCCTTTCTCTCGCAGTCACTCCCATTCATGCTGATGCAGAAATGTGACATTCAGGTGACTTCTGCTTCTCCACCTGTGTGCAGCTTGCAGGCGTCCGAAAATACCCAGGGCTCCTGATTGAAAGTGTGTCCGGCTAACAGCGTCGTCACGCTCGTCATTTAGAAAAGCATATTTTTATCAGCTGCTGGGTGAGGGCGCTACACACCGTGGCATGATGGATTCACAGTAGGCAGGCTGAAGGGCTATATTAATCAGAGTGACAATCTAGGCCACCATTGACTAGCAATTATCTTTAGTATATCAGTCTGAATATGGCCGGCCTGCGACCTGCCAGCTGCCTGGCTCTTTCGTGAAGGCAGCGTGGAGCCGTTGGCAGGTGAGCGGTTTGGACAAGCTCTCTGTGGCATCTTCAGTCGGCTGGCTTGGGTTTAAAGCCCGTCTGTCTCCCAGTGGCTTTGCGGCAGATATACCAGCAGGCTGTGATGCGATTTCTCATCTTCTGTACTCCTCGGATAATTAACACTTTCTTGTGTCTTCTGCTTCTTGAAAAGGAAATATTCTGCTGCATATGTTTCCGCGTCATCGTACAGTCATTTCGAAACATTTGCCCGGACCATCACCAGGGAACATGAGATTCAGCATCACTTGTTTTAAGTTTATTATATTCAAGTTTCGTGATTAAAGAACATCAGCAATAATATGCAGGGTGACGTGTCTCAGTATCAGCAACATGGATTTTTCAGAGAAAATGGCACTGGGATTATATGAGTCACAGCTGATGAACTCTACATTTCTGTTCCTGAATAATATGATGGGAACATCAAGTGGTTACAATCCTGTTCTCCGTAAGCAAGAAGGCCGGGGGGCCATGCGACTTGCATTCGAGTGCGGCTGCGCCCTTGCATGTAGGAGTCCATGACCCAGCAGGGAGCCAGTGCTCTTGCACTAAATGAGTTGTCTCCTCAAAGGCTGCAGAGCAGATGGCATTTCCGGCCTGAGGTGTTTGTCTCCACTCACAGGAGCTCCTTGATAAGCATGTTAAATGACTGGGCCTGAATAGACTGCAGCATGTAATTGGAAACCCAGCACCGGCCCCATAGGGGGCGACATGGCACTTGCTCAGGTGCCAATCCATCGTGAAATAACCGTCGAACAAGGAAAATGCGTCTACCTTTTTTTTATTATTTGAGATGGAAATATTTTTACCCTAGTTATTATTAAAATCACATTATAGTTGCATTGTACATTATAGTTTGTAGTTGTATGATGCATGATTTCTTCCAGAATAAGCAGCAGCTGACAGACAGCACACATTATTCCCATCTTTTGATTGGTGTCACAGTGTGTGTCACTTCAAACGTGCCTGCTTCGCTGCCCCGCTGGGCCGTGTCATTTCCTGACACGCTGCTGCTGCCTCCTGTTCTGCCTGCACAGGGCCTGCCCCAGTGCTCGCCGCCTCCATGGAGGAGCAGAGCTCCCCGCAGTGCGTGGTCCACGCTCCATCCTGGCCTTCGCAGTCACGCCTTGTGCTGCTTCTTTCTGCATATATCTACTTTTATTTCCACCAAGAGGGCACTCGTTGCCAGCTACTTTGGAACTTCCTGTGTGAATGCATGCATAGATAATGTGGGTAAAAGCTTTTGTTGTGACGTATGATGTTTCTCCTCAGCGTACAGAATGTTTCCAGGGCTTCCAGTTGGCTGAAAGTGCTTCTCCTGGCTCTGTGGGCAGTTTACGCAATAATGCTGAGCGTACACTATTTTTACCTTGTAATGCTGCATCTAGGACAATCTGTGTCAGTTTGGCATTCAGCTTAAAAGGCAACCAAAAGCTTGCATTGTGCATTTACAGTAGCTATTTGAACGTGTAATTACACTCAGTGACAAAAAAATATGGAGTGGTGGAAATTAAATTAACCTGAATGTGGTGAAAGGTCATGTGACTGTCACAATGAGTATAATATCAGATCAAATGGACAACAGAGTCGGGAAAATAGGGACAATGATTATTCAAGATCCTGTCGATTGGCACTGGGTCCGAGTTGACATCTGAGCTGATCTTACACATGGTTGATTTCAGAAAAATTGGGGGACCCGGCTAGACATAGGAGGACCTCAACATGACACAGGCAGTCCATCGGACGATTTGTGGAAGCGTGTTGTCTTGTTGAAAGACTGTACCAGGGTGCCGTCGTGTGGACTCAGGATATAAGTCACGCAGCACTGTGCCGTTAGGGTCCCCCGAATCAGTACCAGAGATGACCTGTCATACCCTATGGCTCCTCACACCATGATGTCATACCCTATGGTTCCCCACACCATGATGCCAGGAGTAACACCGGAGTGTCTCCCTATAAGATTGGCAGGATTGGTCTTCTCCCCTCATTGCTGCCATACTCACACTCAACGGTCATCAGTGGTAATGCAGAACCGAAATTCATTACTCAGCATGGTACAACGCCACTCGTCAACAGTCCATGCCTCCTGGTTACAGCACCACTTCAAACGCAGCCATCTCTGCAATGGTGTTAATGGCAGTCTATGCATGGAATGATGAACACATAGTCCCGCTGATGCCAGTCGTCGAGACATAGTACTGGATGACACGAGGTGTTTTAGAGAGTCCAATACCTGTATCCAGAAGGCAGGCACATATGTCATGGGGTTCTGTAATGCTTGGCATACAATACAATGATCCTCCCTTGGTGTGGTCTGTCTTGGGTGACCTGGACCTTTACAATGTATGTAGGTGCCCTCATGTGCCCATTGGTTCCAACACTGGACAACTGTGACATTTTCATGCCCCACATGCCAATCAATTGCTCGATACGGCCATCCAGCCTCATGCAAACCCACCCCCTGCATCCTCTGTGTCTGGTTACTAGACATGGTAGCTCCTTGCAAATAAATTCTTTTTATATACCCATCACTGGTCTGCACGTGTATTAAATTACATCCAAATCAGACCATTACTTTTGGGTGCTTATTTATTTATTTTTTTTGTCACTGAGTGTATATATTTTTTGTTCCAGTGTTGTGCTCATGGAATTCGTAGCTGAGTTATACACAAAGCAGCAGTTCTGCAGTTGTGGAATGGATGTTACCCAAAGGCTAAGAGAGTGTAGCAATCCTGGTGTTCAAGTACTTACCTGAATTAGTGCAGTAAAATAACCATCTTTATAAATGGCTACAGAACTGGAAATTGCTTTGGCTGATATAAGCTCAGCAATTAAAATGTGATTCTACTTAGAGAAGGGGTAGTTAATAAATGGAGCTTATGAAGTCCACCTGTGTTGATAAATGATGAATGGGGCAGTTGGAGCAAGGGGGATGATGACCAATTAAAATGTTCCTGTAGTAAGTAGAGGATAACTAGTTAAGGATGTCATTGTTGTAGTAAAGGAGAGGATGACTGAGAATGTTGTTGTTGGAAAGAAGAGGATGATTGGTGCATGTTATTGTAGGAAAGGAGAGGATGACTGCTTGAGAATGTCATTGTTGTAGGAAAGGAGAGGATGAATGAGCATGTCATTGCATTAAGGGAGAGTGACTGATTGTGAACGTCATAGTTCAATGTTATATTGGAGAAGATGATTGACTTAGAATGTTATTGTTGTAGTAAGGGAGAGGATGTTGGATTGAGGATGCCAATGTTGTAGTATTGCGATGGGCTGGCCCCCCATCCAGGGTTGTTCCCTGCCTCGTGCCCGTTGCTTCCGGGATAGGCTCCGGACCCCCGCGACCCAGTAAGGATAAGCGGTTTGGACAATGGATGGATGGATGTTGTAGTAAGGGAGAGGATGACTGAGGATGCTATTTTTGTAGAATCAGGAGGATGAACTTTTGACAAGTCTTTCTGGTGTACATTAGAGCCAAGGTGCTGGAGTAACAGATGTTTCTGTCACTTGACCATTTCTCTCTGATAGACACACAGACACAGTACAGTACTGTGTCCCTGATTAATTATAATTAATCCTCTGCCTTTTTCATGTTGGAGCCAAATCCTATCAGTAGTGCGATGTAAGTCTGAGCGATAGCGGGGAATGCCGCCTCTCCCATTACCCTCCCTGGGCTTTTTCATAGCTTGTTAACAGATTATGGAATTATGCTTGTTACTCCTCCCACAGGTCCACTTCCCACCCACTTCATTCCCCCAACAAACAAACATGCACCCACAGTACACAGACACACACACACACACACACATACAGGTTTGCAATTCTATCTTTTTTGGGATTCTCTAATCCCAACATGACGACCTTAACCCCTACCCATCTCTAACCTTAATCATAAGTAACTAACTGAAATACAAGCCTTTTGGCATTTATAGTTTTTGATTGCAGTCACGGGTTTTTACAAAATTGAGTTTCCCCTTGCGGGAACTGAAAAAATGATCCCCATAACATCAAAATAACAGGTTTTTATCACATCGTGGGAACATTCGACAGGCATGCTCGTCACGCTTTTCCTCTACTGCAGTTTGATTCCTTAGGAAAACAGCTGTCAGTGCTGCTAGGAAATGTGAAATCCGAGCTTTGTAAGCTTGATTTTTTGATCTAAAAGGGCAGACATACAGCAGTCTCCACAAATGCAGAGGAAATGCAGTGTAGAACTGTATGGCATGCCGCACAAGCTGTCAGGTATGCCAGCTGCAGCAGTGCTGACATATCACTGTTAGGAAGCAAGTGTGGGGTGGGGTCACGACCACTGACCTTCAGGCTCTGGCGCACAGCTCCTTGTATGGCTGGGGAGAGGCGCAGTGCTGCCTGATTGGCCAATGTGGCGAGCATGCGGCTGACAGGTGCTGCAGAGAGGGACACCTGTTTTGCCATGTGCTGATTTACTGATCCGTTTAGGGGGCGCCGCAGGCAGCGTCTGTGGGAGACTTCTCAGTCGCCAAGGCGCTTAGGAGGAGCAGAGCTCCACTCGCTCCCTGACCCTCAGTCTTTAAATGGAAAGGAACTCTTTTTAGGGGGAATTCATTACATATGATTCATATCACTTGGGGCTTTCTCAGTAACGGGGCTGTGGCCTGTACACTGCGGTCCAGTTATCATTTCCTTATGATTGGGATCATTGGATTATGTGGCTTCATTTCATCTGGCAGCTTGTTTGAACCGTGAAGTCGACGTGTGTTATACCTGCACTCATTCTCACTGAAATAGAACTGAATGTGCTAGAAAGCAGTGGAGTTGCCTTCATTTCCTTACTAGATGAATTTTTTATCCAAAGCGATTTCTTTTTTTTGAGGGAAAGTTGGGGCAGACATTCCCTGGAGCAGTTGTAGGCTGTAAGGGCCTGGCTCAGGAGTCTGACGCTGATACAGACGGTCCCTGGAGCAGTCGTAGGCTGTAAGGGCCTGGCTCAGGAGTCTGACGCTGATACAGACGGTCCCTGGAGCAGTTGTAGGCTGTAAGGGTCTGGCTCAGGAGTCTAACGCTGATACAGACGGTCCCTGGAGCAGTTGTAGGCTGTAAGGGTCTGGCTCAGGAGTCTAACGCTGATACAGACGGTCCCTGGAGCAGTTGTAGGCTGTAAGGGCCTGGCTCAGGAGTCTAACACTGATACAGACGGTCCCTGGAGCAGTCGTGGCCATAAGGCCAGGCTGAGGAGCCTGACACTGTCCTAACACAGCATGCACATGCATTTGGCAGCCTTTGTGTTGTGGCATTGCTGAAAGGAATTTGGCTTTTATAGCTTCTGTTCTCTCACTCTCTTCACTTTTCCATCCTGACCGTTTGGCTCCCCTGGGGGGTCGCCTGTGGCAAAGCCCCCCTTTGCAGCCCTGCTCCCCCCCTTCTGGCCGCTCAAACAACTTTGATAATGGGCAGGTTGGAGCTCTAATTTGTAGTTGCAACCCACTTTGCTGAACCTTGGCAGGTGACGTGCACAGTTCCACAGTAAACAAGGCGGTTGTTAGGACCTGACGAGCTTTCAGTAAACAGGAAATAGCCCACAGGAAATGGCTCACAAAGGCGTTTTTGCAGAAAAATAAAAGCACAGCAAAGCAGACTGGTGTGTATCTGAAAATATACTGTCCACAAGGGCTTACATTTATCACCAAAGAGATTCTCCAATGGACATTAGCCTGAAATCTCTACAGAAAATGGGGATGCTTGCTAATATTATGTTTGGTACACGCACATTTGCCTATTCTATGTTGGATGGGTAAATGTTTATGTACTAATTGCAAAAGCAAAGCTTGCTTGAACTCTGGACTTTTACTATTTAAATTATCTTCTTTTCTGTATCCATACATTTTCATTTATTCGTTGATTAAATAAAACTGGGATCAAAAGACCATATTGGGTTTACTTCCCAGTGCGGTTACAATGGCTGCTTGGGAAGCAGATGTTATGAAGTCATGCATATTGTATGTGGGCAGCTTATGGGACGTGGCAGAAAGCGGCGATATGCGGGGTGTGTGTGTCGCACGCACAGTGGAGCTCATTGGTGCAGAGAAGGCAGACTTCACTTGTTATCCAGAGAAGGGCAGTGAGCCTGCATATTCATGGGGGATGGGAGAAAACGGGCACGGAAACGTCTGGAATCTGCTCCCAAGCAGCTCCGTGGTGTGACATCATCCGTAACTTACACTTCAGATCCTTGATTGCTTATGAAATGCATTCCTGTATGTAATGTTTACCTCCAGTTGCGTCAGGCCAGATAATAATTTCTGCTTTTCATACACAGCATTTTGCTGCATTTATACAGATGCATTGAAATGGCCAGCTGTAAATGAGTTAGCAGCAATACACATTTACATTTTTCTTATTTAAAACCAACAGAGGTTGTCTTTACAAAGATTATGATATTTTTGTCAAGCTGTGTTTTTATTTTCAGGTGCAAGCAAGCCAGAATGTACAGAGCTGATGCTGTCTGTTAGTTCTGGGATGTGCTTTATGTGCGTATGTGTGAGATTTCCAATTTTATTGCAGAAATTAAGAAACAAGGGCCACAGTGACTGTGCCAGCCCTGAACCCGATGACTGTTTTGGGCACAGCCCCTTCGTGGACGACCGTTCAGGCAAAGACAGTGATGTAATGTTCACGCGCTGTGCTGTAAGTACTGTCTCCCCTCGGGCCCGCTTTGTGTTGATTGGCTCTTCTATGTTGATGTCCACCACAGGCGCTAAACAAGAAAGAGCACAGAGGCTGTGATAGCCCGGACCCAGACGCCTCCTATGTCCTCACCCCCCACACTGAAGAAAAGTATAAAAAAATTAATGAGGAGTTTGATAATATGATGAAAAATCATAAAATCGTAAGTAATTGCCACGTTTTTGCTTGGTTTTGTGGAAAAAAGGATTTCACCTTTTTTTCGTTCTAACACCCCACCCCCTGCCCCCATACACACACACACACACACACACACACCTATTATGTAGAAAAGGCCCTGTCAATTTAAAATGGGTCTTTGTTTAATTCTTTTACCAGTTTTTCATTCTGTCCACCCCTGATAAGATCACGCTGCTGGAATGGCCTGTCCATAAGGCCTCACTGGGCCTCCTGGCTGGTCACTAACCCCATCCCTCCTTGGGTTACATACCGAGCTGCCGCTCTGTAGAAGATCAGCCTCCTGGCAGACAAATGATGACCGCCCATCCCTTGAGGTGGTCATCCACTTGCAGAAATGTTAGTGGCTGACTGCGTGCCGCTGAGTCCCGTGGTCCGTTAACCAGCCCGTGATCTCATTGTGGTCGACAGCCATGATGGTCCCACGCTAAGCTGAGCTGTTCCGCAGCCCGGAAGCCCCCCATAGTCCCAATTAATGCACTAATGAAGACACTAACTGGCTGCTCGGCACCTCTCCGGAGCCACTGGCCCAGGCTTTGGTAGTCAGCACTGTGGTGGTAGGATGTTGGGAGTCGGGGGCCCTAAAAAGACACCAGCCGGTGCTGACTGCCGGAGAGTGCCGGCCTGCATGGCATGCGTGCGGTGCGGCTTAATCCTCAGGAGGGGCCTGCAGAGGAAAGCAGGCCTGCAGGGTTGCCGATGCAGGCCTGCGGGGTCCCACTCTCACTGTTCTTCAGCCAGCAGCTGTTTGGTGTGAGGCTCTCCCAAGGTCACAAACACCGCCCCCCCCCCACCACCACCACCACCCCCAGCCCCATTGTTTAGTGAGAGGCGCTGCGGTCCGGGTATCTCTCCCTGCTGCTGAAAGGTCCCAAACCCGCCGTCTTCACACGGAGCATCTTCTTATTTCTGTGGCTGCCCTCCCTTCTCGGATTCCTAACAGATTCCTGGTTTTCCCGTCCGCCTATTATGGCGGCCACGTGACTGGCGGGAGCCAATTGGGTGGCTGCTACCGGCCTTCACTGATGCCCTCCGTGTCTCCCGCCCCTGCAGCCGACTGCCCTGCCCCAGCAGAGCTTCTCCATGCACGTGGCCGTACCGGTCAGCAGCCCCAGCGGCCTGCCCTACAGCCCCGGCAGCACCCTGGGGGCCCCGGCCCCTCTCGGCGACGCCAGCATGCTCTCACCTCCCCCGGGCTCCATGCACCGCAACATGGGGTCCCCCGGAGGCCCCCAGCGCCCCCCCAGCACAGGCAGTGCAGGTCAGTGTCAGCTTTGAGCTGGACTCCTTATTACCCTCCTCGCTTGTTATGGCAGCGCGTGCTCAAAGTGGAAGTTACGGGCAGCGGCTTGCTCTGAAGAGAAGCGCACGGCGTGTTTGTTTGTGAGATGAGTGTCACACTTCGCACCTTTGCGAGCGTCCCTGCCCACTAGCGGATGCGAGATAATCGAGCAAAACCATAAAGTGGCCTGCAAGGGGAGCAGGTGTCTGGGTGCACAAGGCTGGTCTGACATGCTTAGCCTCTGTTGTGGGCTTCCGCTGGCTGCGCGCACTCAGGGTAAAGCGCGCCCTCGTAAGGGTGTCGGGATAATGCGCACCCTAAAGAAGGCCGCAGGGCGTCAGTGTAGGGCGTACGCTCATCAGGGCATCAGTGTAGGGCGCGCCCTCAGAAGGGTGTCAGTCTTGAAGGCTCTGTAAATCTTTTGATAAATAGCAGTGTGAACACGATTTTACCCACCAAGCCATTCATAAAGTGAGTTTCCTGTGGTCTAGCGCCTATGATACAGACTCAGTGGTCATAAGTGAGCTATCAAGAAAAGTTTTGATCTTGCTGTTTTAGAATGGAGATAAACATGCCTTATGAGAGCCAAAACATGGGGGTGGTTACTAGTCTCCATCACACCTGGGTCATTTCAACAATACGGTTTTTAACATCTTCAAATTTAGCTTTAAACTTGAGTGCATTCACACGCTGATTCATGCTGTCTTAAAGACTGAGATGTTACTGCAAACTATAGCACGTAATTGACGGCTGTGACCGCCTTGGCTTTCTGCAGTAATGGCTGCTTGTTTGTGCCTTTTCATGTCTGTGGAAAATGTCATGAGAAAGAAGCGGAAAGTGTCTGTCTGTCTGTCTTCATTTTGCTCTCGGTGAAACTCGTAGTTTTCTGCTTCTTTACGAAACAGTCTGCTGGTTTTCCCAGCTCACCACCTCTAACCACAGCAGAATCCAAAGACACAGACTTTCTGTCTGTTTCACTGAAAATAGATAATGAAACTGTCTATCTTCTACAAAATATTTGTTTCCAGTGCCAGCTTTTCAGCATTATCAGACAAATTATTTCGACTTGACTAGAAATATCATCAGAAAACTTGAATTACGTTGTTACGTATTCACATTTTAAAATGGATGGAAGTAAAACACGTGAAAATAATTTAATATATAGCTGCGTTTTATATTTGTTATTCATAGCAGTCATTTTTTTTTTCTGTAGTCCTCAGGATAATTTCCAGTTTTAATTTTACCTCCAGAAGCCTTGAGGTGCCCCTGAGTTGGGGTCAGTTGAACCCTCGGATGGGCTGTACTCACATCCTGGGTGCAGGCAGTTAGCTGTGCTGCTCCCACTTCTCATTAGGAGTGATTGAAAGACCCCATGCTGGAGAGCCCTGAGAGGGGGATGCTTCTGTGCCTCACGGCCTGATGCCCGTCTTTCCGAATTGGGTCGCTGTTACTGTCACGGCAACGTGCACTTAGCGGGATTGTCTGGTGGTGGCTCGTGGGAGGCACTTGGGTCTGCCTACCTGTGGAAGGGCATCCTCTGAAAGCCCAGGCATCACAATCCTAAGGCACGTTAAATATTACTAATGAGAGGCTCATTCTAGGCAAAGAAGCAGGCAAATCGCATGAAGTTCAAAACATAAAGTTCAAAGAAACTCAGAGATGCAAGGCTGCAAAGTAGTAATATTTACGGCATATTCATAACTTTCAGGATGTTTTGAAGCTCACTGGCACGGTGGCCTCATTTATCTCCAGGATCTCTGGAATTAGTGAGTTCTGAGGGTTAACTGAAGGGAAAAATGGTTTCTTTTGAGCCTGTGCGGTACACCCTCATGTGCATTCACATCATCACAATGGGGGGAAATGCTGCAGCTGTTGATGGCTCCATTACATGTACTGTACATGCAGAGGAACACAAGGCCATCCCAAAGGTTATGTGCCCACTTTATCGGTTACTGACGTCATCATATGTGTTTGCCTTCTGGTCATTGGGCTAAAGTCTTGTGGGATGATTTATACCTCAGGTTAGCAGGGAAACGTTTTCAGATGACTGTTGGATATAGTTCTAAAAGCTTGTTGCCATATTTAAACAGCTAGTCAAGAGCAACACTGTTGCAATTATGTAACATCTTCTGCAGTGCTGCAGATGACGTGGAAACTGTGAGCAAGAAGCTCGGAAGTGACTTTTAATCTTTGTTTCTCATCTGCTTTTCATTCTACTCTGGGCTCATGTTTGTGCTAGAAGAAGAAAACATTTCTGGGCTCATGTTTTAATTGGTTGTTCGAGGTCAGAATTCTGTTATGCCAGACATTGTGATTGGTTCTTATCGGATTTTATTTATACTAGACATTAAAGGCCTAACTGGGAAATCTCTATAGACTTTTTTCTTGCTACACATTGGTGAGTTTCTTTAAGTGTGGTCTCTCTCTCTTTCCCTCAGTTGACAGGGTACAACCCTGGACAGGGTACACCCTGGATGGGATGTCTGTCCATCACAGGGCACAGGGCAGGGTACACCCTGGACGGGATGTCTGTCCATCACAGGGCACAGGGCAGGGTACACCCTGGACGGGATATCCGTCCATCACAGGGCACAGGGCAGGGTACACCCTGGACGGGATATCCGTCCATCACAGGGCACAGGGCAGGGTACACC
>JABFDZ020000022.1:12619385-12631306 GCA_019775955.2 Pollimyrus isidori
ACCTTGGTGTAAGTACTTATGTATTGTACCTTCACCAGATTTAAGAAATGAAAGTATATTTTTGTGGGTTTACCGCCAAGTTTACAAGGCGACATCCTTACTCAGTAGAATATTCACTGGTTAATATTTACTATTTTGTTAAATATGCTGTACTTTCTTCGAAATTGAATTAATATGGTAAATAAGCATTTTTTCTGAGGGTGGTTTCTGGGTCGTTTTCCCTTTAATGGCGGTGAACATCTGTCTGTATGATACGGTTTGGCTTTCTGCATTTTTCTGTAAAGGGTGATTGTAGTGCCCAGAGTAACAGGGATTGTGCATTGGGGCTTTTGGTTGAACAACTCCTGTCTGGAAAAACTGGCATCCAGCTGCTGAATTCCCTGATTTTACTTTTCTAGCACCCAGGATCAGGAACACAGAAGTATAGATCATGAACTTAACATATAAGGTATTCTCTCTTGGTTAAAAAGAAAAAAAAAACACTTTTCTGATGAATATGTCTTGCGTGTAGCAGTGATACTCATGGAGTGACACTTTTTAGGTAATGTAATCTTTAAAAACAGATTAGAAATGCACACAAATGTGAATGGTAGACATTTGGATAATCTTGGGTCAAATTCTTGTGATTTGGCTTGATGAATTTTAATCTTTTCTTGCATCCGTCCATTCCTCCATCCATCAGGTTTCATTCATTGTTGGGTTCACAGTGATCCAAAGCCTAATCACATGTCATGGGTGGGGGCTGTGCTGTAATTCTGCAGATGCTATTGGTATTTATGGGTATTAGGTATGCTTATCATGTATACGAGGTCACAGGATCTATCTGAAGGAGGGTCTCCGCTTGGTGCCAGTTGTGGCCATCACGTGTGCTTCTCACACCGTTTAACTCCCTGTGGTGATGAGTCAGGAAATTTGCAGGACTATTCAGCAAGCCAGTGGGCCCTGTGTAGACCTCACCACTGGGTCGATCGCCCCTCTATGCGCGCATGAATTCACTATACGGAAGGATCCTTCCTTTGCATTTGCTGTCTATTTCCTTGTGTGTTCCCTATGCATAGGCAACTTCACTCACCACCCAATCAAACCATAGCGCCCAAAATGATCTATGCACTCTGTATCCCAGTTGGTGTCTACTTTCAGCTTATTGTACATTACTCAGTTAAGTGCACCCTTGTCTTGTATCTCATCATGCTCACCTTTATGAGAGAGTCCGTTTCCTAATCACACAGAATGTGACTGTTACCTGTCACCCTTAAAACATCTCCAAGGTCATTAAAGGACAGAGAAATGACAACTGTCATCGTCATCGCACCCCCAACCAACACTAATCTCTACCTCCGCATTTTTAACCCAATGGCCTGAATCCTTGCACAAGCAGCACATATGCTTTGCTGATTATTGGGGGAGTGCAGGCAGTGCAGTGCACAGGTGACACAGCTGCCTGGAACATGGAATTCACCAGCGCCTGATACTGAACATGAAAAGTCCTCATGTTAATCTCATATTGCATCATGTATTTTAGCTGAACATAAGAATATCTTACAATTTTATGCAGTCAAAAGGCTATTCATTTATTATAAAAGCAGCAATAATTGAAACATTTATAACAGTAGTTTGAGTAATGAATAGTAAGAAGCAGCATCTAAATACAGTAAATAACACCCAAAGAAGTATTTAATAGATCTCTTTTCAGAATCAGGTAGCTTATATCTAGTTTTATATATTTAGAAATGCAGCCTTGTTCCAAAGAACAAGTGTCGTTTTCATAAAAAACAATTTTTTAAAATCTCTGAGCCCTTCGTGCTATCGTGGATATATCCCTCCAACTGGGAGCCAGTAATGGACAAGAAGTACTGGTGTTGATCTCAGGCTGCTCCTCTGCTGTTCCCCAGTGTTTTAATTCCTATGTTGTGTGCACACAAGAAATACATAGTAAATTTAAAGAAAGCATAATGTGCCGATACACACTCCTTGGGTCTGTTTGCTGTTTTTGAAACCGAAAGATGCACTAACCGTGGAATGTGAATGACGGGGGGTGGGGGGAGAAAAGACAGCTTCACTTTTTGCTGTGCGACAGTACACCGCTTTGCTCTTTGGCTTTTATGAACAGAGGTGTGCATCTCGTGTTTGTTTGTAGCTGATAGTTCCCTTGAGAAGCTGTTTGCGGTTTGGAAACTCAGACCGTTTGGCGGCAAAAGCTGGACTTTGTTGCCATGGGTGAAACAAAATGTTTTGAGATCAACGGAGAATTTTAAGTTAATCTTGCATTTTATTTCCCTGAATGTGTTGTTTTATCTTCATTATACAATAAATATTCTAGTGAACTTTTTATTGAATGACTAAAATATTACAATAGAGATTGTTGTACAAATTTGTATCCTGCATTCACTAAAGTAAAGATATTGGCTTTTACTGTGTAATTAGACTGTCTTCTTTATTCTGTGGAAAATGCACGCATGCTTCACTCTAATGGAGTTTTAGATATAAAAATGCAGGTTTGTGCCTGACACGGCCACCAGCTTATGTGTCATTTGCAGCAATACAAACACTAGGGGTTTCTGTCATTTGATGAATCTTCTTATATCACTCTGCCCTCCTGTGTACATTGGCAGCATCAATCCAGCTCACACAACGGTGGTGTAAATAGAATAAGGAAAACTGAAGTGCCTATTCTACTAAAACACTAAGGCTTGTTTGTAGATTTCTAAGGAATGAATTGAGCTTTTGACTCATCTTCAATTAAGGCCTTCTGGGTTTCAGAAGTATGCATTTCTAACTGTGCAATGCTAGTTTTACCGCAAGTTAGTTACCACGCCCACATTCTATAGCTGGTGGTTAGCTGACATCATTTTCTGCATTCCTGTCTTGAGTAACTTAGCCTTATAACACCATTAAAGGGATTGTGACACTTATTTGGCCCATGTTCTTCACTTGTAATAAATGTTCGAAGAATTAGCTGAATGAAGAGCACTATTACAGTACTCTGTAAAATTTTGAACTTTTAAGGGTTAAGACAAAAATGGAACGTTGGCTTTTCAGACTCTCGTAGGAGAAGTATATTGTGTCAAGCAATAATCCAAATGGCATGTAAAGGATCTTTCTAGGACGAACCATTAATCTGGAACCGCCAGTAATAAACTATGCGTAAAATGACAATTCACACTCATGCCTGTAAACCAGCTCCACCATTTTACCACCAGATGGCAGCAGACTCATGAATGAAATTAATAGTTCCGATTCGCCAAACCTGACTCGGAAGCTGAAAATACAAGTTACCTGTGCGCGTGCAACTTAATTATTGGTAACATACCTTCAGTCACTGTTTTGGGGGGAACTAAGTTAACAACAATAGAACATGCATGGTCATACAGGACTTGTGAAATGTCTCTACATGTATTTATTTTGATCGTAGAATACAGTTGAATCTGGTTGAAATAGTTGAATCTCATAATTTTCGGGAATAAGCGATCGTAAATCAGATACACTTCTGTGCAGAATACATGCAGCAAAACGGTTAAATATTTTCTCTGTCGCTTGTAATTACCTAAACCACTTGAGAAAACTAAATTAGAAAACAAAAGATAAAACAGTCCATTTTATACACCATACACACAGGAGAATATTTTATATTTATATATACATACGCACAATTTAAATCTTGATTTTACATAATTTAATTTGTATAGAATACATATATAGGCTGAATCGCTTTGCACATCGTACAAATTTACGTCGGCCGAGAAGTGTTCCGGTAAGACCCATGCCCTTTAAATTCAGTATTTCAATGGATGAGGAAGTCGACCTCAACTAGCTCAGATGTTTGGAGATGTTTCTCAAGTCCAGTTTATAAAACTGGACCTTTTTGGATTATGAGGCTTTGGGACGGAGCATGGTTTAGCAGCGAGAAACAGGTAAAATTTTAATGTAATACTTTGAGAGACACCCATGTTGAAGATATAAAGTGAACTTCTCGGATGTGTACGGATTGGTTTGTCTCCAATATCCAGGTGTGTTTCAGACTGTCTTCCCTGGGACCTTTTCAGTCAATATACGTGGGAGTTACTATGGGTTTGTGTTTTTCATGTATATGGAGCATTTTAGGTATCAGTGATGCAAAACGTAAACGGCATTTCACAGCTCAACCAACTACCTGATTTAATTTTGTATGATGAAACTTTGAAAAAGGGTGTCGCAGTAGTATTATAAGCTTTACGGTAATTCATTATGTTCTAACCTGCAAGATAGAAAGGGCGTGTAAACGTTTTTGACGTGTGGTATAGCAGTATAGCCCCCTGAAATCATTCTGCAGTGACGAAAAATTCATCCTCCAAACTCTAATTTGGTCTACTTTGAGTATAATAAACAAAACAGCCACAATGCAAGAATAAATTATTAATTATTCATTGGTAAAAAATCTAACTATATAAGTAAATAAAATGACAAGTAGCCTACAAAACTTTTAAATACTACTTTTCATTTTTTAAGCGATCACCAATAATAATAGTATTAATAATAGTTATAAATGTAAAACATGAATAAATGGAGATCAGAAAAAATATATCCATTCAAACATGAACCTTTTAATACAAATGCATATAAACTGTGATAAAAAAATATGAAAGCATATTATTTTGATGATAGAAATAGAAAATCACCCTCTGTTATTCTAAGTTCCACTTCTAATGAAAGCAAAACATAGGCAGCTGTTTGGAAATTATAGACTGAATAGGAAGGTCACATGACAGTTTAAGTATTTCTCATGACATTTCACTCGCATACCTAAGCGCACACCTTCACACCCTTAGCCGTTGCACTATACACATGTCATCTCAATAGACAACATGTACTAGATTCAGTGCTCATGACCACAGATGTATGTATGGCATATCCTTGAAGAATGAGAAAATGATATTAATTATGAGAGTGTGTGCAACACTCCAAATGGATTCTGCTGTTCGTTTAGACACCAGGCAAATTTGTTTCACAATATTTGGGCAGGCAGAGGAGAAGTAAGCAAAGATATTTGATAGCCTCCTTCGGCCAAGGACATGCTGTCTAGTACTCTGAAGGTTGTTCTCTGCAAAGGCTGTATTTACAAATTATATCCTCTTGATAGATTAGCAGAAAAGGCACTGTTTATGCTAAGATAACAACAGTGTGCTGATGGACTCCTTTAATCTAAAATGTGGATGTGTGATTGCAAAATGCACAAATGGAGCTGGGTGATTTCAGTTAACGTGACGGATGTAGCCTCACTTTAGTGGAGATTTAAACAAGGAAAATTAATTTATGTTATGTCTGGTAAAAATGCAACATTTTCTAGATCGCCATTAGCCGACTTCTTAGAGATGAAGCAGACTTCAAGCATTTTTGCAGTGCCTTTTCTAAAGTGGTTATGCATGTTTTTACCTGGGATTGTAACCCTGCGTATCTGTTTTATGAATTTACACAAACTCTGAAGGCTGGCTGTGAAAATCTCATATGGAATAAAATGCAGAGCCTCCGATGAGCCAGGTCAGATGAAATGGAATTTGTTACTTTATCATTAAGTCTGCAGTCATGCCCCTATATCTGACCAATCTCCATATCTTGTCTTAGTATTTATCCTACAGTCAAGGTCCTCCCACTTTTTGTGAAGTAGAGTAGCTGGTGATAGGCAAAGCAAGCTGGCTTTTAATGTCGCCAAACATAGGGCCCAATGATTTTCATGGTGTGGAAAACGTGGAGAGAATCCAAGAATCGTGGCATGAAAACAGCATTTACTTAAAATCATGGAATCATGCCAAATCCGAGAATATTTTGTCGCCATTTTAAAAGTATACCTTTTTTCACCTTTTGCAGTTGTCTAGATGCATAATATATTCTCACAGTAGGCATAGTCAGCTTCAAGGTGGGCCAAACGTTTATGGGACCACCCACCCGATCAGCTCTTTCAGCCTTTTCTGTCTTCATTGTGGTGCGGCAACCCGTGATGCGCGTGTAAATTCATGAGCGACTAGAACTTGCCCGATGCTCTTATTAAACTCGACCACAACTCGAATCGTTAGGCCTAATGTTCATACACACAGAAGGTTGCCCAGTCTGCCCTATATTACATTTTATATGTAATTTTTTTAAATTTAACTAACCCATCCACAAATGACCCATATATCATTTGAAATATCTTTCTCTATTGAAAACTAGCCAGGCGACTAAGCATAAGCTCTCTGAATATGCCTGTGCACGCACACACACACACACACACACACACACACACACACACTCTCTCCTGCTGCAGCAAAATCATACAAATTTCAGCACACCTCTTTGTTAAAGCCCAGTGTCTTATCAGGTTATGGGGACATTGATTTGTTTTATCTTCGCCATGAAACTTGATTGATGGTGCTTGAAGTATAAATGGCATATACACCCCCCCCCCCAATCCCCCACGATAGAATTTGTCATATGAGGCAAATCACATGCTGTTTTGGCTCTGAACAGGTCATAGCTTTTAGTTTTCAATGTGGCACAATCCTGTAAACTAAGGGTGGGTGGCAGCTATACCTTCACTGCATAAAAACCAACACGCATTTTACTGGGAGGAATCTGAAAAATAAAATGCACGATGCAATGTCAACATTTTTAAAATCATAATTCTTATCCAATTTAGAAGGGAGCTTTAGATGTATTAGAATGTTAAAGAGAGAAATTAAAACAAGAACAAAAAAGCAACCAAACGACTGTTTTAAAATACTAACTCTAATATCTGGCTCTGGTTATTTTTTTTGTCCACAACTGGCCTTAAAGCCAGGGCTGTCTTTAAGCCTGAGAGGCTGAGAGGCCCACACTCATAACACGTCCCCAGAGGAGTCTCACGGAGGCCTGCCTCCTCAGCACCCAGCCTCCCAGCATTTACCTCTGAGGGTTGGGCATCCTTTCTCCGCCTGAATGCCTGATGGCTGTACTTGGCCCCCGTCATTCCTGTTTCTATCATGTATGAAGGCTGCTATGCAGATCTCGGCATGTTCAGTAACCACAACAGAGTCAGTCTTAAATCACTTAATCATCCACATCGTCACACTGCTGATTGCCCGGGCCATAATGGTATTTAGATTTTGTAATCCTTTGAATGTGCAGTATTACTGTGATATCATGAATGTATTTGTGTTGCCAGGCTATATTCTCTTTTCAATGGAAAAGGACTACAGCTAATATACTGAGTACTTTGATACAGGTTCTGTGAATCCTGGAATAGATTAAAAGTACTCAATGACTCATTTTCGTCTAGCAATGCTTATGTTTGATTGCATTCCTACATGTCTAAATAGAAACATTGTCCAGTTAATTCCTGGCGGGTTACTTTGGCAAATACTGTCATGTAGAGCTGTCATTTACATATAGGTACACACACTAATGGGCGATTTTATTAGGTACAACTGCTCATTGAACAAAACATCTACTCAGCCAATCACATGTTAGCAACACAATACACACTGTTCAAAAGAATTAGAGGAACACTTTTAGTCAGAGTATAGTATCAAGTCAGTTAAATCTCTGGGATACTGATCTGGTCAGTTAAGTAGCAGAGGGGGTTGTTAATCAGTTTCAACTGCTTTGGTGTTAATGAAATTAACAACAGGTGCACTAGAGGGGCAACAATGAGACGGCCTCCAAAACAGGAATGGTTTAACAGGTGGATCCGGAGGCCACTGACATCTTTTACTTTTCATGTTTTCTGACAATTTTTTCCACTAGTTTTGCATTTAGCTACAGTCAGTGTCACTACTGGTAGAATGAGACGATACCTGGACCCTACAGAGGTTGCACAGGTAGTCCAACTCCTCCAGGATGGTGCATCAATATGTGCCTTTGTCAGGACTATTTCAGAACCTACTGATCTGCTGGGATTTTCATGCACAACCATCTGTATAATTTACAGAGAATGGTCTGAAAAAAGAAAAACGTCCAGTGAGCAGCGGTTCTCTGAGTGAAAATGCCTCGTTGGTCGGAGAAGAATGGCCAGACTGGTTCAAGCTTCAGGAAGGCAAATGTAACTGAAATAACCACTCAGTACAACCATGGTATGTAGAAGAAGCAGCAGGTGCTACTTCTGTCAGCTAAGGACAGGAAACTGTGGCCACAGTAGGCATGAGCTCACCGGACCTGGACAATGGAAAATTGGGAAAACCTCAGTGACATTCAGATGGTAGGGACAGAATTTGGTGGTGAAAAGTGACTTTTCCAGCAACTGTTGTGACAAAGCTAACTTTCTCTCTGAGTGATTATTTTATGTGTAAATATCGCTGAAATCACTGCACAGTTGTTTTTAAATTAGGTGTATGGCGATTCTGTCAGAAGCTTCTGCAGGAATGACTTGAAAGTGGGTTCAGCTTCAGTCCCTGCAGTCTGAGGTCTTTCAGCCCCTTTCCTGCTAGTCTGACAAAGCTTGACATTTTTACATATTTCACTTATCTAAAAAATATGTATCCCAAAAGGCTACAAATGCTTTCATTCAGCACAAACTCGGCACCAATAATCTGAGACCATTTAGGATGTTATTGCTCTATTTTTTGTTAAAATCAACTTTAAACATATACTTTTCAATAACCTATTTTCCGAGGTGCTGTGAAATTGTAAAGAAATCACATTATAAACATGTCTGACCAAAGCTTTTGAGCTCCACAGCTTGTAGATATAGGGCTTTGCTGCACTAAGGTGCATGAGACATTCAGAAATTTTATTTGGTTTGATTACTAAAGTGTTAGAACTTTGGAGTAACACTATAAGTCAGTGGCCTATACAATGAATATCGATGAGATGGGTGTCACCATACCTGTAATATTTTGTGTACTGTCAATGGCCCATCCGGCTGGAGTGTCAGTGCCAATACTTCCCACACCTGTACTTTGGGAAGTCAGTAACTACATTACATGCACAGCTTGATTTATGGTCACCATTTAATTCGGACTACTGTATACATACACCAGAGGGAAATGGAATTATCGGGTGAAGTATGTCGGACTCCGATACAATAGGTGGAGATATGCTCCTGTTAGCTTGTTAGTATTGGGCTTTTTCCAGTTGACCTATTACTTTGTGTAAAAAAACAACAAAACAAAAACTAATAACAATGGGTTTGTGGACAAGTGAAGTGATACAAGCGTTAATTGTGATCTGGTCAGAAGAACAGACGACAACAACAACAACAACAACATCAGGATAGCATAACAAGAAGTATTTTGTATAATATACTATGACAGCACTGTATTGGAAATTTTTCAAATATTGAAATGTGATTTTGTTGTAATAAATATTGGGGTATTTATGAAACATAAATGGAGCCCAACCCGTCTAGGAGTGATTTGAACTGCAGGGATGAAAATGATTACGAGAGAGATTGCATGCAGTGCTCGTGTAAAAGCACTGGAGGTAACCTTTAAACTGATTTTTAAACATATACTAGATAATCTTGAAAATTTCAATTAAAATTGCGAAACTTAATGTGTTTATGAAACTAAAAATGTTTTGAGACGTAGACTTGAAGGTAAGAAACTCTGATCTTAATCTAGCTGACTAATGATGATTATTATTATTATTATTATTATTATTATTATTAATTAACGATGTATTAATATTGCACATTATCCAGTCCCGCTGCAGCCATTTTTTGAATTCAGTATAAAATACGCTGCCCTGTGTTGTGATGTCATTCAGTGCCGGTGACCAACTCTTACGGAAATGGAAAACCAATACCTTAAAGTACAGTACCTTTTGAACCATCTTAGAGTACCAAAAATACAGTACCTGGTGTTGTTGTGGAATGTGCCCTTTATTTGACTGGTGAATTGGACAATGCAGCCAAGCTTGAACACAGAGCAGACACAGTGGATTACGGTACGCGGAGGGGCTCCATGCAGCTGGGCATGATTCACTTTTCTATTGACTTCCGGTTGAGTACCAGTACTAAAAGTTCAAGTACCGAAAGTGCCAAACCGTAAAAACATTAACAAAAATAACATCCAGATGGCATTACTAGAAAAAAAAAAAAACATGAGAAAGTATTTTGTTGAATATACTAATAGACCACACATATAGTGTGTTATCCTTGTGATGTGATTTTGTTATAATAAATATTTGTAGCGGATGTGACGTAATCTTGGCGACCGGAACTAGGATCCGAAGGCAAATGAAACGCACCATATGTACATGTCGTAGGCTGTATAAATAAAAAACACTCCCCCAATAACAAATTAAATTACTTGTTTTTCCTACATTGTTACGAGGTGTAGTTTCATATGAAATTACGTGTGATGTGTAGCCTACAAGCTCTTCACATCTCCCATGCTTAATTTAGCATAAAGGTTCCAGTTCCTGTTGTGCAGTGGGAAAGCAACACAATAAAGTGGCCAGGAACTACAAAAGTCCCAGGTAGGGATGGCCCAGGAGCTCAGAACCCGGAACTAGGCTTCTGGGCTAAGGTGGGAAAGCACCTTATGGCTGCCCCTGCCAGGAAGGCCCTGATGTTGTGCCTTTGAGCAGGATACCCAACCTGGATTTGTTCTGTGGGATTATGTACATAGTGGGTAGCTGCGTAAATAGTCACACTTACAGTAAGTGCCTCCATGTGTACATGCATAGGTCAGATTCCCATTGAGATGCAGTCAAGTATGTCAGGGAGGGACCTCAGCTGGTTGGAAAGAAAGTGACCATTGCTGCTTCAGCCCCAGCCTCTGGGGACAGTGAAAGCAGGAATACAGACGTGGGGTTTATGTACCTTAACGAACAAACATGGTCTAGTAGGTTTCTACTACAGAGCGCTCATGGCGACAGCTTGTACCGATGCTACCCACAGGGTGGCATGCCGGAGATGGCACTGATTTTGAGGCAGCTGAGATGTCATCGTTTAGCTGTTATCTCAGAAATCAGGGGAGAGAGTATAAAGCTTTAATTACACGCTTTAATTGTGATCTGGTCAGAAGAACAGATACAACAACATTAGGATAGCATAGTAAGAAATAAAGTATTTAGTTTAATATACTATGACAGCACAGTATTGGAAATTCTTAAAATATTTAAATTTGATTTTGTTGTAATAAATATTGGGGTATTTATAAAACTAAAAAGGAGTCCAACATAAATTTCTCACAAATCCATCCAGGATTGATTTGAACAGCAGGGATGAAAATGATTATGAGAGAGATTGCATGCAGTGCTCGTGCAAAAGCAGTGGAGGTAACATTTAAACTGATTTTTAAACATATACTAGATAATCTGGGTAATCTTTTGGGACCTGGGTTACATGTTCTCCCCGTGTTGGCGTGGGGTACTCTGGTTTTCCCCCACAGTTCAAAGACATGTTGATGCTAATTTGGTAACTCGGTGTGCATAGGTTTGCATGTGTGAGTGTTCCCTGCAATGGCCTGACCCCCCCCATCCTGCGATGTTACTTATGCCCATACTGTAGCTTCCCAGATAGGCTCTGGACCCCCTGTGACCCAGAAGGATAAACAGGTTGGAAGATGGATGGATAGTACTGACATACATGTTTTTAATAGTGCAGCATAGAGGTCGACCGATATGGGTTTTTCAGTAGCCGATGCCGATATTTTGGAGTCAGGGTCAGCCAATGGCCGATATATGCTGCCGATATTTTTTTGCCCAATAATTGAACGTTTTCCCCAATATTGGAGGTAAAATATCACACTAATAACACAGAGATAGATACACAAAATTTGTCAACTTGCCATTTATTGAAAAATTTACTTAAATATAAACTTAAATAACAAAAACAATAACTTAAACTTGTAAACAATATAACACAGCAGCATCAAAATCTTTTAGTGCAAATCTTGAGGTAAGGAACGTTTTGAAAATGCACATTCCTTTTTGTATTATGTTCAATCCCACTTCCAGTCCCCGAGTCTTTCTCCTCCCACCCATCC
>JABFDZ020000022.1:12640855-12657175 GCA_019775955.2 Pollimyrus isidori
TCAGGAGATTGTCTTGACCAGGACCACACCCCTAAATGCATTGAAGCAACTGCCATGTGATTGGTTGATTAGATAAAATTGCATTAATGAGAAATTGAACAGGTGTTCCTCATAATCCTTTAGATGATCGCAGTAACAGTGAGTGCAAGGTGCAAATGGTCAGTAAACAGTTGAGAGATAATAAGTAAGTATTGCAGAGATAATAAATAGTAATTAAAGTGCAGTTGCAATTTTGAGGTAGTATGTATATGCAGTTTAGAGGAATTTGAAGAGAGTCAGTCCAGATATTAGTGTGTGTTCAGCATTCTGATGGCTTGTGGTATGAAGCTGTTGCACAGCCTGGTGGAGGTGGAGCAGAAGTTTTGATACCGTTTTTCGGACCGTAGGAGAGAAAAGAGTCAGTATAGCCGGTGGGAAGGGTCCTTTACAATGTTTATGGCTCTGTTGTAGAGAGGTTGTTGCTCTTACACCACTGAGCGACACTCGCCACCTCCTCCACGTATGCAGAAATGTTATTATTCTTCATGAGGTTCACCACTGTCATGTCGTCTGCAAACTTGATTATCTGGTTTGAGCTGGTCTCTGCTGTGCAATTGTAGGTCAGAAGTGTGAAGAGCAGTGGACTGAGAACCCAGCCCTGTGGCACACCTGTGCTCAGGGTGAGGTGTTGGTGCCGATTCTGACTGACTGTGGCTTGTCATTCAAGAAATCTAGTATCCAGTTCACCACGGAGGTTCTTTATTTGCTTATTAAGTGGCTTTTGTAAATGAACACAGATAGGATAACGGGGTATTTTAGTTCCTTTATGTAATGGAAAGATATTCTCCTTTTCCAGAAATAGTCTCCACTCTATAGGGCTCCCCTGTGATAGTGGCATTTCTTTTTTAAACAAAAACACTCCCTGGCAGCATAATTTGTACAAGTAATTTTTGAAGAAAACATTGTGCAATTATCTGAATCCCCACAAGCATGAATTCATCTCCTGTTCATTGACTGCCCACTTATTCTTCATACAGCCCAACTTACTTTAATATAGCATAAGTTTCCTGTGTTGTATATTTGATGGAAACTGAAAGAGTGTGTTATCAGAAACTAATAAAAGATTCTGAATGTAATGTGCAATAAAATGGTGTTGCATAGATGATATTGAAACGTGATGTTATATGACTATTCAAAAACGCCAACCTCCTTCTCTGTGTGTCCACAGCAGGAAAACAGCAGCTGTGACCATAATGTCAACAGATGTCAGGACCTGCAGGATAGTAGTGTGAGTACCATGCAGCACAGGTCTCACTGGCTGCCTGTTATCTTTGTTTATTTCTGTTTAAGAGATGAGATTGAGCAGCATTAAGGTTTGTAGTGGAGGTGCCAGCAGTGCTGTGGGTGAATACACTCAAATGTGCTGTCAGCCTAAGCGATTGCTTCGGGTCAAGCTCGGGTCAGCTTGCTGCTAAAGGAGTAGCTTGCCAGTCAGCACCACTGCTCAGACTGGGAAATATTATACATCACTGTTCAAGCCACAATCTGGTGGGTGTTTATATAATCTTAAAGGGTCAAACCTGACTTGGCGATGCCACAGCTACGGAGTTTAATTTTGGAAAAACGAGTCGCCCTTTTTGTGCAAGTTTGTCCTGAAACTGGTCAGTGACAGAGAAAAAAGAGAAATGAAAGGAATCCATCCTCCTAAGTGCCTTCTGTCCACCCAGGTGATGGAGACTGGTTGTGGCGAGGCCCCAGCTGTACCTCAGAAGATCCTCTACCTGCTCACTGTCAAGCTAAAGGAAGGCCGAGACCTGGTGGTCCGGGATCGTTGTGGTATGGAGTCTTTCCACCTTTAACCTGGGTTCAGCTGGCGCATAATTAAATCATTAAAAAAATAACAACAACAACAATAATAATCAGGATGCCCTTGCTGACTCTCATCCAAAGCTGATTGCCCATCTCTATGGCTGGATATTTTACTGCACCAGTCTGGACTTGTGCCTTCATTCAAAGGCACACAGAAGCTTCCTGTGAGACTGCAGCCTATAACCAGCTGGCCCTGAGCCTAGCAGGGCTTTTTCATGACATCCTCTGCAGCAGAGGAAGTCAGGACGCTCAGTAATGACAGATACACACCTCGGAATCATGGCCACAAGTCTCCCGATGCTGTTAGATCAGCGCTATGTGTGTAAGTGGGTATAGAACACCGGCATATTGCATTCCCAGGGTTGTCTGCTATACTAATCAATAAATTATGATTTGGGAAAATTTCAAATTAATGTTAAAAAACAAGCAAACAAACCATTAAGTGTCTTCCTGTCACAGTTGTATCATTCCCCAAGTGAGCTTGATGGGCCGGATGGCCTGGTCTCGTTTGTATAGTTCTTATGTTCTTATGTTCTACCTGAATGATACACAGTAATTGCGCAGCATTTTGTAATGACACTCACAACTTATAAAAATTCACAATGCTATAAAATGCGAGGAAGGTAAGGAAGTTTTGCTTTTTTACACAGCATTGCCTTTGGCTGATAAGGTGAATCTACAAACACAATATACCTGACTCATGTGGTCTTGGCTCCAGGTTGGAAGAGTGGCAATAAATTAGCACAGTTTCAGCTTATTCGGTCAATGAGGTTTAGCCACTTTGTTTAACAGAATGTTTCATCATATAGGCTGATATTTACATGTATACCACTAGAAACTGAATATGAATATTGTATATTTGAATCTGCAATTGTCGCATTACAAAACTGAATATGAATGTATTAGTTTGAATCTGAATTCCAATAACTTGAAACTGCATTTATGTTACCTGGAAAATTTTCAGTTTGAAAATTCATTTTCAATCTTTTGAAACACATATCCGGGTCCTTGAGGAGAAGTGATCAACCGTGGGTTCACAATGCAAGTCATTTGATACTGTACATATCACAATAAGCTGGAATGTATTGCAGTTTCAGATAACTAAGAAGTAATCAGAACAGAGTGTATTCACTGGGTAAAAACAAAATACACCAATCACGATTCAAAACTAAGACACAGAGACCAGCCCGAATCTATCTAAAGTAGCCACTTTTGGCTCTTTTCCACTGTCATACCGGAACCAAACCGCATCTGACCTGTACTGTAAAAAAAGATTAGATACAGCATGGTTTAAGCTTATGGGGCTCCAAGTGTCAAGTGCTCATTTTTGTCCCACAAGAAGCATTATAATGACTAAATAAAGTTAAAGTTATACCTTTGCTGCATTTTGTCCACAAAGACAAACTCCAGTGACATTTTTTCCACAAAAATATAACGACTTCACTTTCTTTCATGCATAGAATTCATGCACAAGGAATGACTGTGAAACAACATTCAAGAAATGGACTTCTTAAGCAAAATGACTTTCTTTCATTCACGTATTGACTTTCATCCACAAAATGATTTGTCCACTGTGTCCACAAAATTCAAAGAGCTGATATCAATTCTGTGCACAAAGTGATACATTCCTTTTTATTCCTGTGCACAAATGAAGGTAAAGTCTTTATGTTTTCGTGGACAAAATGTCACTGGAGTTTGTCTTTCTGTGTACAAAATGTAGCAATGCGTTACTTAACCCTTAGGAGTCTGAAGCCTCTCAGCCACCTTCAGGGTCGTCTGACATGCCTTGACATTTAAAAATATTTCACTTATCTAAAAAACATTTATCCCAAAGTGTTACATGGACCTTTATTCCGCACGAACTCAGCACCTATAATCTGAGACCACTTAAAAAATGTTGTTATTCTTTTATTATTATTTTTTGTTAAAATCAACATATACTTGGCCATACCACATATACATGTTCAGACGTGCTGAGAAATTGTAAAAAAATCACATCATAAACAGTTTTAGCCAAGACTTTTGAGCTCTGAAGCTTATAAACACAGGGGTTGGCTACACATAAGTGAATGAAACATTTTGAAATTTTATGTGGTTTGATTACTAAAGTGTTTAAACTTTAGAGTGACACTCTTTTTCTCAAAGTCAGTTGCCTTCACAATGAATATTGATGAGAGCGGTGTCCTCACACCGGGAGTAGTTTGCATACTGTCAATGGTCCATCAGTCTGGAGTGTCACTGCACCCCATACCCATCACTTTGGAAAGGCAGGTTGAAACACAAGAAACGTAGCCACAATAAAATCCTTTTCACAGTTTATTGGTGGATGAAATGAAAAATGAATAACTGAGAGCAGCCGCTATAGAGCACAATAAATATATGATGCAGTGCATATGCGGAGTTAACGGAAATAAAATAATTCACTATTATGAATTTCATCAGTAAATAATGCTTTTGTGACACAGAATATATTCTGTGCACAAGAATAAGAGCTATAGACACTTGTCGTCCCCTGTCAGCTGACGTTTCCCATTGCAGAAGGGGCAACTCAGTAAAGATATTGCTGAGTTTGGAGAGCGACAGCGACATAAAATCGAGGAGACACTTATTTACTCTACTTTTCACACGTTGTACATTTACGAAAAATATAATGTTAGCATCCAATGGCAGCAGAATTAGCATTCTCTTGCCCTTAATCCTTCAGGCATTCCATGCATATCACTGGTATTTCCATGCATTTGAACCAGTCAGACAGTGGTGATGCAGCCAGCTTGGTTTAGTCTCGCTTTCGGCCCTGCAAGTATAACCAGAGCCACATCGGCGCCAGTATGCTGCTGGTATGGTTCACATAATTTACAATGGAAAACATACAAGACAACACACAGAGTTAAAGTGATGCATACAGTAAATCAACAGAAGGTGTACAGAGTGTAGAGAAAGACCTGGCGTCAAACACTAGTCAGGCAGCACTATGCGGGAGCTCTGGGCACAGAGGGTCATCTCGTCTGAAATGAGTTAGCATGTAGAATGTGTTTCCTGCAGCCGAAAATAACACCAACGTCATTTGTGTTTTTAAAACAAAATAAAAATCCTCCTGGGAGGTTTGACCTTTTAAATGCACATGTAGAACAACAAAGGACTGCATTAATTTCTGCAGGCATGTGAAAAGTCCACCTCCAGCTATCCACTTATCTCTTTGTCATATATACACTCTCCCTCTAATGTCATTAAAGGAGGTACCATGGAAATTATAATGCACACAGACACCTGTGATGACATAGCTGTTCCCAAACAGCTTTACAGAAAGGGACTGTTGAGAAATGGTGGAGGCCAATGAAATATGAAACCGCAAACAGATTCAGCAAATGCACCATGTTCTGCTGATTTAATTTATCTTGATGGAAGTGATGCATTTGTAATATTTACTTACTATACACTTCTGCTGAATGAGAGTTCTAAGCCAAGGACTCAAACCCAAAACCTTCCAATGCCATATATTTTGTATCTATTTTGTTACTGTGTTCTGAGGGACCATGTGGCACTGCATTATGTCTGTAAACAAGAAATCCATCAGCTACCACAACCTTGAATTGGATGGAAAGATGAATTATTCCCCAGCAGTGAGGGATCCATAAGGAAGAATAGATCATTGACACACTATTCATTCCAGTGAGGAAACTGTCCCTTTCCCATATCTCATGTTGCTCTCTATGAGACATACAGACACATACAGGTGAGAGTAGGTTTCAGAGTCCTAGGCCCGGGTGAGCCAATGTACAGAACCCCTGGAGCCAGGGGTTAAGGGCCTTGCCCAGGGGCCTAATAGTGACATCGAGTTCAATTTTATTTGTATGGAGCGTTTTCACAGCAGTACAGAGTAACAAAATGCTTTATATTATCCCTGCTCAAAGCCTCCAGAGATCAAGGCAGAGGTGACAGAGGCAAGGAAAAAACTCCCTAGAAAGAAGAAACCTTGAGAGAAACAACACTTGAGAGGAACAACACTCAAAAGGGGAAGCTCATCCTTCCCAGGGGCCAGCAGAGGAAGTCAAATGAACAGGATGGTAGAATCCAAATTTACATCACTTTGCTGGCTGTGGGGATTTATCCAGCGACTCTAATACAGACTCAGACTCTGAACCCAGAGAGCCACAATCTGCTCCTATAGGGAGGGTGCACATTTTCACATGGTTGTTTGTTTTTCGTTGAAATTAGTTTCTCGAGCTAATGTGTCTCATTTACAGTATGCATATATAGCATCACAGGATAACAAACCTTTAGGTCCATTGATAAACTGTGATGACACTGGTTTTCACGCTGTCTGTGTGTGGAGGTAACTGCTCAGAAATTTTCTCACAACACTAGCGTGCAGAAGCAAATTTGGTGGTGAGAGATGTTTTTCATGCTCAAGTCAAATGAGGCCTTTATTCAGCCAGGCCTATTGTTCAGTGTCGCTGACAGGGTTGTGGTCTGACCCAGAGAGAGAAAGAGGGAGTTGAGATATTTCTTGATGTACAAAAGTGTTAGGACACATTTCGTAACTATTGAATTCAGGTGCTTCATTCAAAGCCATTTCCACAGGCGTATAAAATCAGGAATGTAGCCATGCAGTCAGGATTACAAACGTGTGTAAAAATGGATCGTTCTGAAGAGTGCAGTGAATGCATGCATGGTGATGTCATAGGATGCCACCTTTGCAATAAGTCAGTTCGTGAAATGTCTTCCCTGTTAATTGTCAACTGTAAGTGGGGTTATTGCAAAGTGGAAGTGTTTAAGAACAACAGAAACTCAGCCATGAAATTACAGACTACCGTAAGAGAGTGGGGATGCACAGTGCCAAAGCAGACCGTGCGAAAAAGTCACCAACACTCTGAGTTGTTTTAGAGTTGTTGTACGGTTTTTCATCATTTCTGCCATGGTAATGTTTTTTGGTAAGTTCTTGCTTCTTCACAATGACCATGTAAATATGCACTTTGTGTTTGATAAGGACTCTTACCATCTCACATTTTGCTGTTCGCTTCAGGCTCTTCATTAAATTTGGAGTTGCTGCCACCTGCTGGCGATAATTGTATGGTTATCTAACTCTTAACCCTGTCAGTAAAGGAGTGGCATACATTGTATTTAAAAAACTGATGATGAACGGGTGTAATGTTGACAAAAATTCAGGTACCTATTTCAGCACAAAGGCTTCCTTTTGAAAGCACAAAATCTTTTTGCACAATACTTAGAAGGGTTGCAACTGTGACATTTCCAGACTTGACAGCTTGCTCAAGTTGTGTTTCAGGAAGCTTAGCTGTAATGTAAGACATTTGTGCTAAGAGTTTCTCACCATGTGATTGGCAGTGTCATGATGTACGGCCATCATGTTTTTGCCAGATCTTTGATCCTGGATCAGTGGTTACGGCCATAATCCCAACAATAACAACCTTAAACCCTACACAGCCCTAACCTTAACCATAAATAACCACGCAAAATACAAGACTTTTGGTCCCCACAATGTGAGGTACACACACAGGTACCTCGGTTCTCGAACTCACTAGAACTCAAATTTCTTAAGTCGAACAAACCAGTATCACCTGAACATCATACGTCGAACCGTGAACGCTGACTTAATATAAATTGTACGTGCCAGGAAATGAGTCATACTACAATGCAATTCTTACTTGAATGCCTTCTTCATAGACTGGACGATTAACCAAATAAAGCAGCACAACATTACAGTAACTAACAATAAAAAATCACTAACTTATGTGTACTATTAGAGCATTTATGTAATTTATTTAAACTTTATTTTACCAGATAAATGAACTGAAAACCAGTCTCACTGCTTTACGTGATATTCGGGAGAAAAAGCAGATTACGCATCGGAACTGCCTGGGATACGTGTACTAAACTCTTCTGCCAATAAGGGCAAAGGTGTGTCGTCACGGAGGCAGTTCCAGTTTGTGCAGCCGGGTGAGAGGTCTCATTTTGTCAGGATCAGAATGAATGCGTTGCTTTAAGCCAGCGCTATAAGCAACTCAAATGCACCCAATGACCGGACGTGGAAACGTGGACTTAATACAGAGGACTAATGACAATAACCAGAAACAGCTGATCACATGGGGATTGATCTAAACTTGATGGCCATTAAGATAAAAATGCTCTTTTTGTTTTATCCTGATCATTTTCTGTTTAAATGCTTAAAAAAAAGCATATTTAGGTGTAATTTTGGGGGACTGGGAAACAATTAATTGGTTTTCCATTATTTCTTATGGGAAAAATTTGATCTGAAATTGAACTTTTTTGGATTCGATCTGGAGTCCGGAACGGATTAAGTTTTAGAACCAAGCTACCACTGTCTACACAACCCACACACCCACATAGACACACATAGAAATCCTGTGACCAGCAGAATGACTTTGCCCTTCAATCCAACAGAAAGACCTCTCACCCTACCTGCTCCAGACACTGCCTGAACCTGCTCTCCGATCTTATAATTTTGGACAAAGGCATCTACCAAGTCACTAAATATAAATGTATCTTAAGCGTTTGCACCATAGCAACTCACCGCCATACTAAGCATGTGGTTTGAGTTCAGATGTTCTACCCAGCTTGCCTGGATTTCCTCACTCCAAAAGCATCTAGATTTGTAGCTCCTAATTATCCATAATGTATGATTATATGTCTTCGTCCTGGCATAAAGACTGGTATCCCTCAGGAATTGTACTTATGTCGATTGATTCCAGACTCACTGTACTTGTAAAATGGATAAAAAGTTAAAGAACATGGATGGATGGATATGTTTTTTACAAGCTTAAGACTTTTTTACCATTATATGAATCATTTTGGGATCCCTGCAAGCCTGCACAGGGCAATCGGTTACATACAATAGAGGCATGGATGGCGATTACCTCTTATAGATTAAGATATCAGTTATATTTAAACTTTGGTGCTTACTCTCCAAATTATATGTGTGTATTATGCTGGGATGGTGAGTCACAGGAAATAGAATCTTTTTCATGTACAGGACAGTGTAAAGCTCTAAATAAACTTTGACAATGCATTTGTATATACCATCAAAGATAATGTCCCTTTGAAGATTTAACCATGAGAATCCCTCTCAGCATTCAAGAAACTCCTGAAGATGCATGTTTCAGAGTACATCCCGCACACCACTGACATGAAACCTCTTAGTGTATCTTGCACTTGTCTTTGATTGAATAGTTCTTATATTCGTCTTTTGCTGTGTTGTATTATCTAGCTGTAACTCCATTGCTGATTTTCATTCATTGGAAGTTCGGCTATACAGCACTTACGCCTAGCCAACTCCTTGACGGCTGTGTAATTATCGTGTACCACCTGCTTCACTTGTATATCATTTTGGACAAAATAAATGTAAATATAACATCTACAGTTTGTCATTGTGGACTACGAGGCCATATAGTGTGTCGCTGGCTCTCTATCTGGACTATAGACAGGGAGAATAACATTGCCAAGGTCACCACCTGTTTGTGCTCCATCTTAGACCTTCCAGTTGAGACCTTCTCTTTGCCTGATTTGATGACACTTTTAGGCACTGGGGACCCTGACTTTCAATACTTGCCTACTAAGGAATGGTGCCTGAACTCACTCAACCCTCAGGGTTTTTTTTTTTTACTTCTTACTTTTGGTAGCTCTGCTGCCACTGGCCAGAGAATCGTGCCCCTATCAGCTGGTGCTGAGGTTTTGCTCTCGAACCCGATCTGGGGAGAGCTGGTGTACGATGCACTTCAGCCTGACAGCTGGACCCAGCAGAGTCTTTGTCGACTGATTTGGGCCTCCCGTCGTTTTTAAAAGCACCCCTTTATCCTCCCTTGTTCATGAAGCCATGCTGTCCTCATTTATTCTTTTCAACCAATGAGCAAACCATGCTGGACAAAGCTGCCGCTGCCCCCTGCTGTCCTCCCAAGAGGGTGCAGGCTCCCCAGACACACTGGCAGATTAACACCAGTTGCTTCTGCTTTTTGCCTTTATTCTCCACTTATCCCTGGCTGCCAAACGTTCCCCCATTTGTAATTCAACAGCTACTGTGTCCTGTGTCTTCAAGCAGTGTTCATATTACCTGCAGCAGTTCAAAAGCCCTCTTAAAGCAGAAAGAAGCCTGGGAGGTGGGCGATTTGGTGTGGAAGCATATTTCACTCTGGGTAGCTGGAGCTTGCTGCCTGTCACCGTTGTAAGTGGTCTCTGCTGGATGCATGCTTTCATTTACGCTTCACTCTTTCTTTTTTGTGTATCTTAGGCACAAGTGACCCCTACGTGAAATTTAAATTAGGTGGGAAGACAGTTTACAAAAGCAAAGTCGTTTACAAGAACCTCAACCCAACATGGAATGAGTCATTCTCCTATCCTGTGCAGGATCTGGAGAAGGCACTTCTGCTTAAGGTATGCTGAGATTGCAGCTTACCTGGCTTTAGCTGATTAACTTGCTCTTTGGATGCTAAGCTAGTTAGTCATATAAAACATCCCTATTTATTCCAGCCTGTGTCTCCTGCTCAGTGGTACTGCTAAGGCTGCTTAGATTATCACTGGTTAGGCATAATTTGCTGCTTTTAACCAGAAATGGAGAATTTTAAGTGTGGATGTACTTCTGATGTTTGGATAATTTTTCCTGATTGCTGTACCCTTGTAACGGCGTAGGTGTACGACCGGGACCTGACCACAGACGACTTCATGGGAGAGAGCAGCATCTCCCTGAACACGCTGGAACTTAACAGGTGAGTATACAGAGAGAGCGCATTGCTGGAGTCCTGTCGACAGGTCTGATTGCTGTGTGACATGTGCTCTGAGCCCTTTCTCTAAACCCTACCTGAAGAAGCAAGAACATTGTCCTTTTACAGAACACATGATATGAAGTTGTATCTAGGAGACCCGAACAGTCTGGAAAATGACATGGGTGTGATAGTCGTGGATGTTTGCCTGTCACTCAGAGTCAGCAAGGACAGGAGTCCTACGGTAAAAAGCCTTCCCTAGATTTTACTTCTGTTCCTGTTTGATCTATTTTAGTCATTTTGTTCTTCTGTACAATGGAGTTAATTTACTTGCTATTGGTTCATCCTTTCTAGGATCTGAAGGTGGTTTCAAAAGGAGGAAAATCCACAAGGGTAACATTTGCTACGCAAGCATGCTCTCCTCTAAAGCACTCCCGTTCGCCTGTTACTCTAAAAAAACTTCTCTGATCACCCGTCTGGTCCAGCTTACATTCAGGCAGGGTTACATTGAGATAAGCTTGCCAGTGAAGGTCATGGCCAAAACAAATTCATTTGCACATCACTGTACAAGGCCAACACCGCTCAAATATAGACAAATATATCTGCAGAACATTTCCAGGGTATCACGCTCTGTCCTAAACTCTGCCTTTAGCGCATCCATGCTGAGGCCAAACACACATGTAATATAAATAATGCACCGCTAGGTCTCCACAGTTACTGCTGATGTCACAGTTACACATCTATCAATGGGTCATGAGCACCAGACGTGCTGCCTGTGCTCAACGGCTCTACTGCATCCTGTATTGATACTAAAGATCGGCTCCTATAAATAATTCATCTATGCAATAAAATTGATTTTCTGCAGGTGGCTGAAAAGCTCAAAAGTAATGTAAAACAAAAGTCTTCTAAAAACAGACAAACCATTATCTAGTTCACATTTTAGCAATAGATCACTAGTAATTTATTATTTTATCACAAGGGGGCAGTAGATCATTAGAACTTGAATAAATGATGAAAAGTAACAATGTTACTGCAGGCGATCAGGAAGTTTGGGAATTTTCCCACTGGGCCCCGGCTTGTGAGAGCTGGTAATTCTTCAACTCCAGCATTATATAGCCTATATGTAGCCGTATATTATGTAGCCTATGCATGGCCATCATATAGCCATCGCTTGATTGCCCCCCAAAAACCATCAGTGCCAATCCACCAGTAGTTCAGCAGCCTTCCACCCCCATTATGCTTAAGAGCCCCCAGAATGTGTTTGCTTTAAATGAGCAAAGTCTCTGCTGATGAGTTGTGCTCTGTGTCACACTGAGTAATCGCTTTTAGTTTAAATGGTGCACTACAGTAAACTACTCGTGTCACATGATCTTATTTGCATTTTAATTGGCCAAAAGAAAGAAGAAAGCCTTATTGCAGTTTACAGCAGATACTGTTTAATCTGGTCCTTTTTTCCCAAGCAATAAGTGATTATGAAATTTATTTTGGCTGAAATCGGACGCAGTTAAATTCTCGGTTGAAGTTCTAAAGTTTTTATTATCTTGTGGGGTTTTATATTGCCAGTCAGTTTACCTACACGTCGGCCTGTCTTTATTCTGTAGATTAAACTGCTAGATGAATTTTCCAGTTTGCCATATACATCTGCCTGCCTTTAGGCTGTAGATTAGACTGCTATATGAACTTCAATTTGGTTTTAATTAAACTGAAGAAGACAAAGCAGTTTCATTTGCGTGCTCTGTAGGTAGAGAGATGCACAGGCAGGAAAGGAAGATCAGCATTGCATGGCGTCATTGCTGCTCTAATGACAGTAACGGGATTTCTGAAGCCGGGCCCTAGGTAAAACTGGGATGTAGACGTGAGAGCCGAATCACTGCAGAACGTCTGATTTTGTTTCCTCGGTGAAACATTTCCCCTGAAGTGAGAACTCATTTATCTTTTTACACGGAAAAGCGAGGCCATGAATGGAATGTTGTAGCTATTCTCCGTCTAAACAGCCGTTTGTACCCAGTATAATTACCCCAGAGGGTGGAAACGAAGCTTGTATGGCTGGCGTGGTTTTCTTCTTGGGGGGGGGGGGCAGGATTTCGCTAATACATGGGGGTTCCTCTGCTTTGCAAACCCCTGTGTAAGTGAGGAGATCAGGGCGTGAAGTGCCAGTGCTTCCCAAGCAATAATCCAGATGCTGGAGCGTAATGCCCCAGCTGTCGATGGACACAGCCGCCTGTCCGTCCCGTGTTGCTCCACACCATATGGAAGCAGTCTCAGTCTCGGTTTAATGACCAAGAATAGATACTGTTTAGGGGCCTCTTGTGATTAAGTGGGCCTGTTTTATTGGCCAGAGAGATGGAAGCAAGTCCAAGATAAACTCTTGGGGATGTCATAGCTTGGCTGCCCCCCCTCTTCCTTCATTCTTTTTTTGCTAATTTGGATCTCCCTGTGTGGCTTCACCCCCCCCCCCCCCCCCCGCACATTACTGGGCCTGAGTGAGAGCGGGAAGTGGGGGGGGCTGCTTTTCTGGAGCCGTGGCAGAGCAGTGAGCGTGCGATTCAGCAGGCAGCCTGTCCCGCCTTCCCCCTCGGCCGTGGCTCGATGCCATGGTGTCTCCCGCTTAATCACAGCTCTCATGAAGGTTACGCCAGCATCACTTGCAGTGCTGCAGAAAGAGTAAGGCAAGCTGAATCGTATAAGCTCCCAGTCAAATTCAGTATTGTGTGGCTTCGTGGGCCGGACCGGACAGCTCTTGAACCCACTACACTTAAATGAAACTTGTTTTCAAAAAATCGGGTTTTACAATATACCTGTTTCTGTGATAGATAACCTACCATCACAGTTTTGCTCAAGGGCTGATATAAATGCTAATAGGCATTTCGCCACACACTGCCTGTCTTGCTGGTCACATGAAGTAGTCTCACATAGCTCTGCCTACAGACTCTGTTTCCAGCTGCTGTCATTGGACAGTATCTATCCCTTGTGTTTCAGAGTTGTGTTTTTAGACCTCTATCATCATAAATTAACACAGGAGAACCTAAATTTTCACTGGACTGAGCCTTAAGATAAGGCTTTCTTTCTGCCATTATAACTCACTAGCAAATTAATTCATTGTGTTTAAACTAACTTAGGAAAGATGTCTCCTTTTTCATCCCTGTAGCACTAGATGTGTTAAAGTACTGAGGATCAATTTTATCAAGCTGAAAACTCATGTTCATGTTAAAATAGCATGACAGTGAACTTGTCTTTCGGCAATAGGCTGCTTCAGTCGGTCAAGATGACTGACTGTGGGTGTTTGGCTGCATGTGAGACCTGTTATTTTAGATGGCCGGTAATTGCTTTTATTTACTGCCCCCACACCCTAATCTTCATTCTGACATCCATAAGAATGTCTTTGTATCATTTTTAGAGCAAAAAGCAGGAGTCATTTCTGAGAGAATGAGAGGCAGGGACATTGACTCCCCAAGTGTGCTTGTGCTTCCGCAGCCGGCCTCGGGGGGTCACCGTGGAGCACTCTCGGAGTCCATGAGAAAACAGCAGCTGTGGAGCAGCGTGGCTCAGGTGACACTCGTGGAGCTTCAGGAACCCCCAGCTGATGGACCTGCTGACGTCTTCGTGCTCTTCAGACTGGGGGCCCAGAACTACAGGAGCAAGGTAATCGTGTAATGGAGCCCCCCTCACTGGGCCCTGGGGGTGGGCAGCCCACCTGTGATGTGCCCTGGTGTATAGGCTTCCCAATATCAGACGGTGTTTAGAGCCATGCTGATGTGATTACAGTTTTATATAAGAAAGCAGAGCAAAGGTCTGGCATTCTGGAACACGAACAACCTATGGGTCTAGATGCAAAAACAAAAATTCTCCCTCCAGCCTTCAACTCCAGAGGTGCTGAATTTGGGTCAAGCTAACATGCTAACACGCACATACATGAATCCAATCTCACCACTTGGTTGACCAACATAAGTTTGACACTCACTGTGATGTAACTCCCATGCCTCCTCACTCGTTCCCTCAGATCGTGTGCAAACAATCCAGTCCACAGTGGAAGGAGAGGTTTGACTTCAATCACTTCACTCATGGCCCTGATATGCTGGAGGTGGAAGTTTGGGCACGGGATGGGCGGAAGCATAAAGAGAGCCTGGGCATGTGAGCTTCACCTCTTCATGTTTTACCCTTTGCTTATATTCCATACATAAGTTGCACGTGGCAGGTGGTCGTCATATAGCCAAAGTGCTAATACTTCCCCACTGACGAACTGGGGGCTCTTCCTCCCACCTAGACCAATGGCATGGAGCGCTTTTCTCTCTGTGTACAGGTTTGCGGTGGACCTGTCCCAGATCCCCATCAACCAGCAGCAGGTCTACACAGAGGTTCTAGATGATGGGACAGCCTCTGTGGTGTTCCTGATCACGCGGACACCTGCCTTCGGGGTCTCCATCTCAGACCTCTGGGCCTTACCCCTGAAGAATGCCAGTGAGAGGAAGGAGCTGGAGGAGAGATATGTTAGTTACCCCCCAAATAGCCGGCTGTCAATCAGAATAAGACCAATAAGAATAAGACCAGTGAGCAGACAAACAGGCTTCTAATCATACCACTTCAACCAGCAGCCCAGTCGACCCTGTTGGGATACACTGG
Organism: Pollimyrus isidori; assembly: GCA_019775955.2. Lineage (NCBI taxonomy): Eukaryota > Metazoa > Chordata > Actinopteri > Osteoglossiformes > Mormyridae > Pollimyrus > Pollimyrus isidori. The sequence continues at coordinate 12,656,053 of JABFDZ020000022.1, forward strand.
GCTGTGACTTACAGCATACAGTATGCTAACCTCACTTGCCACCACACTATAAGCACAGTGTAGCTGGTAGCACATGCCTGTCGAGATAAATGCTCTTGGCCAGTGCCTGGATAGGCCATACCCACAAAAAAAAGCTTTATCAAGATTAGTAAAGTAACTGTACATTCTTTATACTAAGGATTTTTAAAACAGCCTTCATTGACTAAAGTGCACAGAGTAAATAAATAACAAGTAAGATTACACCCTCAGTGATTGTCATGAATATGATGGTAACAAAAATAATTCTCCCCAATTTGTGCATTTATCAACGAATATATTGTACTCCTGACAATGCATGCCAGAGCGAGAGTAACTCTGGCATAACTATACAGCGACTTTGTATAAATTAAGTAGGAACAGCCAGTGATCTTTGCAGTGTGAAGCAGCCGCAGTCAGGCCAGGGCTGCCGTGATCTTCACTTATCAACCTGGTCATTGGAACAGAACTTGGTTGTGAAACTACAAGGGTGTACATGCACAAACAGATTATTCACACAGAAATACTTTTTCAATCCCATAAAAGGCTAAAGAATAAAAATAAGTTTTCACTTTAGAATTCTTGCAATAAAAGAACAAAAGATCCAACCCTACAAATGTGTGAAAGAGTTTCTCAACTGGTGGTTCACAGGACCACTTTCAGTGGGTCACGGAGTGTGTGGTTAAAAAAAAAAATGCTTACTGCCAGCATCTTACAATATACATTTGGTTCAAAGATTTTAAAACAATTGTGTTGTGATGTGAAAAATGTGGGTCCAGTGACTAAAGCGGCTGAGAAGCAGGGGATTAGACAGACATGCCTGATAAGGAACTTTAATAAATGTACACTCTCCACGGGAAACTGCCGACATCACCAGCAGAGACGGGAGGAAGGAACTCCACCCAGGGAGTGAGCAAAGCAGCAGGGAGATATAAAAAAGGACAGTTACTTTGGCTTCAGCCGCACAAAACATGCAGGGAAATAAAATGGCCATCAAGCTGAGGGGAAGGATGCAGCTGGGAAAGGAGACAGGAGGGGTGTCAGAGCATGGGGGGGCATAAGAGCGAGGGGGTGTTAGAACGTCAGGGGGGCATAAGAGCGTCAGGGG
>JABFDZ020000022.1:12659986-12681554 GCA_019775955.2 Pollimyrus isidori
CATGATGTCCAGCTCGTGTGCCTTGCTCATGATGTCCAGCTCGTGTGCCTTGCTCATGATCCCCCGCTCGTATGCCTCGCTCATGATCCCCCGCTCCTGTGCCTCGCTCATGAGCCCCCGCTCCTGTGCCTTGCTTTTGAGCCCCCACTCATGTGCCTCGCTCAAGAGCCCCCGCTCCTGTGCCTTGCTTTTGAGCCCCCACTCATGTGCCCTGCTAGTTGGCGTTCATAGCAGCACCCTTCCCATCACAGGCACAATGTCTTTGCCTTCTGAGCCACATGCCCCCATTTCCCAAAAATTCACTACAATATTTACAATCCTACATTAATCAAAATGGATTTCATATTATTTGTACTTGATAGGTGCATACATTAAATAAATAAATAAACTGTGAACAAAATGTCTTCTCACTGTCATATTTCTTAACTGTCAGGTCTTACAGAGGAATGTGTATCGTGTTCGGAAGATAAGCCGCTCCATCCTGTACACGCTGCAGTACATTAAAAGCTGCTTTCAGTGGCAGAACACACAACGGAGTCTGATAGCTTTCGTGGTGAGTCCCTCTCGTGTCTGACCCATGTCAGCTGCATCTTCTGATTGGCTGTTGCATCTGCCAGGGAGAGAGCCATCCCCCACACTGCATCCCTGCCAAATGGGCCTTGTTTCCCGCAGCCTCGCTCCTTGCATACCATCTCCGTGAAATTTCAAGAAAAATCTACCATGTTTCCCAATTAGGAGCTGAGCCTGCTGCCTCAAAGAGCTGCCACCCCGATGCCTTTTAACCTGATATGTCGGCACTCTTCCCTCTGGTGTCACCCGGTCCCATCCGTTTATGTGACATCTCTGTCTTTTCTGTGTTGCAATGCCAACTGTAAATAATTGGCCAGCTCTCATCCTTGCCCTCTGAATGATGTACGTTTCACTAACAAGTAACTGCCTTTTCTGCTCTTGCTGCTAAAATTGGCTTGGGGTAGTTTCAGCAGTGCCTCTGTAGGCATTACTAATGAGTCTCTGTGAACCAGTGCCCTGTGTGACCCCAGTGATCTGAAATAATCTGCACTTGACCCAATCCTCCCTCCTCCAGTAGACCCATCTTATAATTGGAAGGATCTCTGGTAGGATAGATCTCTGCCTGTGGTTCATAGGTCATCTGTGTATTATGTATCTTACGAGCTGTTATGTGTCTTATGGGTTTCTGTCTTTGCTTGAAAAAATAAAAGTCCATTGAAGGTGACTGAATGGTATGCGGGAAGATTAAGGCAGACAGTCATACACACACAGACAAAGGCAAGCAGATAAAGACAGGCACGTTCAATCAGGCCCCCTGCAGGTGACCAGAGAGTCGCAGATTGAGCATCTCGTGGAGATGTTTCTCAGAAGATGGCAGTCTGTGTGACCTCCTGAATTGCCTGGGATTTTAATTTGCATGAGTAATAATACTCAAACTGTAATTCTCCAGTCTGAAAGCCCAAAGTCTACCTGCCTGCCTCTAATACATGTCATTTTAGAATCTTTTTCTCTGCATATTAAATTCAAAAGCCACATTGCAGTCTTGCAAAACTCAAGCTTTGCTCTGACTAGCTGATGTGCACTATGAAGAGGTCACTGATTAGACTCTTCCAAACGCTCACGAGAAACCAGGCAGGCTTCCGCATGCCTCCAGTGAAGACATGGAGCTTTGGCACCTCCTGTCAGAGCAGTGCTGGCAATGAAGGTCTCCTTTGCTGAATCCTGACAAATAAAATGCAAAGAAAAACATGAAGATTATAATAATTCTTGATAAGTATATTTTGATACAGTTTATGCATGGGTGGGTGACTTGCTAGTTCTAACAATCATTATTGTATTTGCATGTGCTATACTTTTATGTCATATATCTAAATATATAAAGTGTATATACAGGGAAATTGGTATGTGAGTAGACTGAGTGTGTATATGGGACCAGTAGTGAAGAAAGTGTGAGTATACATATATAGAGATCAGTACATGGAGTGTGAGTACTGTATGTGTACAGGGAGATGGCTATGTGAGTAGAGCGTGAGTATATAGACAGGTAGATGACTATGTGAGTAGAGTGTGAATGTATAGATGGAGAGATGGTTGTGTGAGTAGAGTGTGAATGTATAGATGGAGAGATGGTTGTGTGAGTATATAGATGGGGAGATGGGCAGGTGAGTAGAGTGTGAATATAAAGATGGAAAGATGGCTATGTGAGTAGAATGTGAGTATATAGATGGGGAGATGGGCAGGTGAGTAGAGTGTGAGTATACAGATGAGGAGATAGGTGTGTGAGTACAGTATGAGTATATAGATGGGGAGATGGGCAGGTGAGTAGAGTGTGAGTATACAGATGAGGAGATGGGTGTGTGAGTACAGTATGAGTATATAGACAGGGAGATGGGCAGGTGAGTAGAGTGTGAATATATAGATGGAAAGATAGCTATGTGAGTAGAGTATGAGTACACAGGGAGATAGGCAGGTGAGCAAAATATGCGTACATAGACAGGGGAATGGGCAGGTGAGCAGAGTGTCCGTATATAGACAGGGAGATAAGCAGGTGAGTAGAGTGTGAATATATAGATGGAAAGATGGCTATGTGAGTAGAGTGTGAGTAGACAGGGAGATGGGCAGGTGAGCAGAGTGTCCATATATAGACAGGGAGATGGGCAGGTGAGTAGAGTGTGTGTATATAGACTGGGAGATGGATATGTGAGTAAAGTGTGAGTATATAGACAGGGGGATGGGCAAGTGAGTAGAGTGTGAGTATGCATATAAGGAGATGGGAGTGTAAGTGTGAGTGCTTGTTGTGTCCTTTGGAAAGCACTCTACTCCTATGTTCGTGTCTGTAGGCAGTGCTGATAGGGGAAGCGGGGTGGGCTCTACCCGTGTCTCTGAAGTGCATAATACATGTATAATTACAGGCTTTCTCTCCGCTATGCTTCTTAGGGTCTGTCCGGATTTTCGTAGCTCCGGGGCAGCTTGTATTCCATGCACATCGCAATATTAATTTGTCCTGCACACTACCGCATCCTGCAGCCTTGCTTTTGGCTGAGATGTGTTTTGGTTTGGCCTAAGCTGCGAAAATGAGGTGAGGATTTGGACCAAAAAGTACAGCGGTACTGTCCCGCTTGACATTCGATCTCCCACCCTAACAAAGCTCACCTTCCCAAAACAATGGTTTAATCCACTGAATGTACTCTATCTGATCTGTTTCAGTCTTGAGTGTTTCAAGTTTTCTGGCAGTATAGTGTCCATCTGATTGCAGTGACAGATGTCATTAAATAGGAATAACTGGGTGGAACAGGGGGCAGGCCACAGGAATTCCTCTCAGTCTCTTAAGTCATGCACACTAATATTCATTTTTTTCCACAACTTTCTAAATTATATTTTTTGTGGCTTGTGCTGACCAAGCTGCAAAGACTCCAAAAACTATGACCTCACTCTAGCCTTCTGCACATAGAGCGCTGATCAGCAGCAAACCTGCAGTGGTTCTGGCTAAGTTGAGCCTTTCTCTGAACAGTAATTACATTTTGGAGTTATAGTTATCGTTTTTGATTGCATAACATGCTCTATTAGCAGGGGAGATGCTATTCTCTTTGATGCTGGTTCCACTTGCCGTTTGTGGAGATAAGAAATTTAATTAGGAAACTTTCCAATATGGTTTTTATGCCTTATAAAAACTTTTCACACTTTTATAAAATCACCCCCAAAGAACACAAATAAACAAAAATCTGAGACAGTGTTTGTTTCACAGATAATGAGTGCACGACGTGTGCTCCTCAAAGTTTGGCCCAGCGAGAGGTAGGGGTGACAGCCTCATAAAATGCTGCCCTTTTATATGTGCTGTTTCATAAGACCTTGCTGGATGAATACCTCGCACATCACCAGCCACTCTCCAAAGGGGTCAAATAGAGTTCCTTTTTGCACTGCACACTTTAGCCTGTAGATGGAGTTAGAGCACTGCCAAACTGGCAGTAGAGTGGCAATCTTGAGCAGCGAAAAGCATCTGGAGAATTGGGGGGTGGGGAGGGGGTTGGCCAAGGGAATGTTGTGAAAGTGGAAATTTCTATTGTGTGCCTTAAACAAACTTTGAATGTGAAATAATTCTGTTACACACTGAATAGCTCTAAGAAGTTGGGAACAGTCCTGTCTTCACACCCTGAGACGAATTTTGAGGTGAATAGAGAAAAAAAAAACATTTTCAAAAAGAAGTGGAAGGTAAAGATCATTTCTACACAAAAGCTGAGCTTACAGCTTTTGGTCATTAGGGTGCTTTAAATAGATATAACGTCTTAACGGAGGGAGCCTGTCAGGAGTTTGGACTATAAAGCACCTGCCTGCAGATCTTGGCGCCTCTCTGTCGCGCCACCAGGTAACGACAACTTCAGACGTCGTTTGACAGGCTGCGAAATGCTGACTGTCACACATCACAGGCCGCCAACATGGCGTAGGATGAAGCTTTGATGGCACGCCACTATAATTGCAGTCGGCATGCACAGCAAATTGACATGGCAGAGGCGCAAGACCACCTAGGCAGTAGGTCGGAGATGCTACCTCGGGTACCCTGGGCGCATAGCAATGCCAGTGGTGGTGCAGACCTTATTGATGTGAGGGGGACAGCTGGGGTCTCCTGGTTCTGTTTTCTGCATTGCAGTGCTGCACTGCCTGGGCCAGACGGTTGGCCCTGCCTGGGCCGGCAGCATCGCCCTGCATGGGCCGGCTGCAATGCCCTGCCTCGGCCAGTTGGATAGCCCTGCCTGGGCCAGCTGCATAGCCCTGCCTGGGCCGGCTGCAATGCCCTGCCTCGGCCAGTTGGATAGCCCTGCCTGGGCCGGCTGCATAGCCCTGCCTGGGCCGGCTGCATAGCCCTGCCTGGGCCGGCTGCATAGCCCTGCCTGGGCCAGTTGGATAGCCCTGCCTGACCGGCTGCATAGCCCTGCCTGGGCCGGCTGCATAGCCCTGCCTGGGCCGGCTGCATAGCCCTGCCTGTGCCGGCTGCAATGCCCTGCCTCGGCCAGTTGGATAGCCCTGCCTGTGCCGGCTGGTTAGTGTGGGAGACTCACCTGCCTTGCTGAACGTTGTGTCTCTCCTGAGCTACCCTTACTGGGGGAAGTGTGACTATGGGGGTTACAGTGGGCTCCACACAGCAAGTGAGGCCGAGAGCCCTTGCCCATGTGGGCTGCCTACACCCTACTAGAATTGCAGCTTATGCTTTTAAGATTTCAATAGTGGCAATTCTATGTTTGAGGCTCTGTGTTGTTTGGAGGATCCCTTTGCCTTATTTTGGCATGTGTGTGTGTGTTTTTTTTCACACTCTTTCAGCATCATGTCCTTGAATGTCTGGGATTAGCTCTCAATCCACACCCGGCTCTTTGGGCTGGCTGACTGCCGCCTTCACGATCTGCAGTCCACGGAACCGCACCACGAGCCGCGAGAGCGTCACGGGTCCAATGCGGTCGGCAGTCTGCCTGCCCTGGCGAGAAAATCCCTGTAAACCTCTGCTGTCCACTCAGTGTCCTCGCATCATTCCCGCTTCAGGGGGGTTTAGGGCCATGAAAGCTTGAGGACGGCCTGCAGAAGGCTCTCTGCATTTAAGCTGCGCCATGCCAGGAGCGAGTCCAAGATGCCCGGCACGTTTTGAGGGCAGAGAGGACATACCTCCCATGGCGATGGTGCCTGGGACACATTAACACGCCGGGGTCCTGCCATGCAGGGCTGGGGGCGGAGCCAGCGCCATTCCACCGCCTGGTCCCCAGGGGGGCGGCGCTCTGCAGCGCAGGCCTGTCGCCTGCCGGGTCAGTCTGTGTCACAGGGTGAGATATGCCCTCCAACCTCCCCTGTGAATGCGGGGCACTGACTGCTGCCTGCCCCCCCAGTCCACCATTTGACAGAAGGCCACAGCTACCCTGCGGGAGGTCTCTAAAGGAGAAAGCATCCAACCACATCTAAGCTTCTCTTTTCCCTCTAATGACCAACCCGACAGTGGAAGTCCTCTAAAAATCCTGAATGTACATATTTTTTCTTCATTTCAAATTTTACCAGACCACTTAGGTGATTAATGAAAGTGTAATGAAACGCACCTCAACACATCCCACTATTCCAACTCCCCCTGCAGGCAGGTGTTAGCGCAGCACAATCCTCCTGCCGAGGGGCTTTCATTTATGATTTATCCTCCTCTTTTCCTATATTTAAATTGAGAAGGCATCACCGATTACTTCAGCTGCCCTTGAGTTCACCCGGAAAAGTGAATGTAGATTTCAGCAATGATTATACAGGGTTTCACTTCTACTTTGGATGCTTTTAAATCCCTGTCTCCCCGGTTAGAGCCTGGAGTCAGGCTTGTTAAACCTGCTTAGCTCTGTTAAGTTAATCAGCGACAATCAGGCTGGCATCACTCCCCCCCCCCCACACACACCCCAGCATTGCCCCCCGCGAGCACTGTCTACCATGCTCAGACCCCAATATGGGACATGGGTAATGGGTGTAAGAGTGTGAGATGAAACCATTGGCCTGCGTGGCCATGACTGTACACCTTACAGGAAATGTAACTGACAACAAGACCACCAGATGGCATGACTGTTGCAGTGGTTTGCAAACTGTGGTATATCTACCATCAGTAGTAGCCTACTTGGAGTGTACGTAGGTGGTACCCGTATAATCAGTGGTACTCGGAGTGTGCCCAGGCAGTATCATCAGCAGTGATGCACAAGAAGAATCATGCTAAGTTATTGCAATTCACGTTACTGTGATTTTTTTCCACACATGCTACTTGGCTGCTTTGGTTTGATCTAAACTGGTACTTGGTCCGAAAAGCTTGAGTATGGCAGAGAACATGCCTAGTGTGTTGTGAGTGGGAGTTCATAGGTAATCTGGCTTATACAGCTAACTGGCCCATGGAAAATAACAGCTATTACTTAGTGGGCTCTGATGGCAAGTAAACGGCCCTTCCGGGTGAACTGTAAAAATTTCCATGATAAGAACGGTGGGGCACTCTAGCAGCCATTTGTAAATGAGAGGCAGCCTCGAATATAGAACACTCACATCCCACACTCCCCTTTCCCGAGTCCTCGCTAGCAGGTAGGTGGATGTAGCATCTTCCCCTCCGTAGAGTGGAAACGCATTTAGTGGGATTTGAAAAAACTCTGGCTGGGGTCATAAGTATGCAGTTGTCCCCGGGCGATACTGAGTCCTCCGGGAAGAGAGGGGGCGGCATGTGCAGCGTTAAGACAAGTTTATCCACAGTCCCACACTGAAACTTCTTCTCCTGTTAACAAAACCACAGAAAAATCCTGTCAGCTTGCCTCTGACCTACTAGCTACCTACTGCTGTGCCCCCCCTTCACGTATTCAGACGAACATTCATGCAGACAGTAATACAGATGTGTGTCTGTGGGTAATGATGAGTCACACTTCCACTTTTTCATAAACATTTTCAATCTGCTTTACTTTTTATAGGAGACAATACTTTAATGATGTATCTCTTATACATAAATGAAAGAGGCTGACAGCAAATGCATGTGATTTTAGTATCAGTGTGGCCTAATTAAAAACTGGATTATTTTCAGTGCATACTCACACTTTCGCGGGGGGGGGGGGGGGGGGGGGGCCCCCGGCGGCCGGGGCGGGGGGGGGGGGGGGGCGCCCCCCCCCCCCCCCCCCCACAGCGCTGCTAATAAAACATAAAGCAGGAAATTAGTCTCCACTTCACAAAGTAGCAGAAAATGTTAGAAGACAAGGAGACGCGAACAGCAAATCCATGTTATCGCATGCGAACTGCTGTGCTTCATGTACCTGGCTCATTGGAGCACCATGGCTAACATCGGCACGATATCGTGTGCGATATTCTGTGCTTAATGCACTCCGCTCATCAGAGCACCATGGCTAACATCGGCGCGATATCGTGTGCGATATTCTGTGCTTCATGCACTCCGCTCATCAGAGCACCATGGCTGACATAGTCCTGTTATCACGTACGATCCGCCGCGCTTCATGCACTCCGCTCGTTGGAGCACCATGGCTAACATCGCTGTGTTATAGCGTGCGAACTGCTGTGCTTCATGTACCTGGCTCATCGGAGCACCATGGCTAACATCGGCGCGATATCGTGTGCGATATTCTGTGCTTCATGCACTCCGCTCATCAGAGCACCATGGCCGACATAGTCCTGTTATCACGTACGATCCGCCGCGTTTCATGCACTCCGCTCGTTGGAGCACCATGGCTAACATCGCTGTGTTATAGCGTGCGATCTGCCGTGCTTAATGCACCACGCTCATTGGTGCACCGCGGCTTTTCCAGATGCTAAGTTTTACTTTTTTATTAGCTTATAAAACCATGGAAATCCTCTCTACTCTGAGCAACACCCTGTTTGGGAGAGAGCAGGAGATTTCTGACTGGTCTATTTTGTAACCTCATTTAGGCATGTGGTTTAGACACAACAAATTATACTTCTTCTGTACATTTTCATGTTTTCTCTGAGCCGTGCCCAGTTAGTGGAATTTGCATTAGTAGACAATTATGACTACCTGTGACAGATCCTCTCTGTCGACTCCCTGGGTGGAAATGAATTGCCTCCCCATGTTAACTCACACGGCCAGATAGAGACCAGGCAATTAGAGTTTAGTGGTTAATGTAGCCGCTTCTCTGCGAGGGTGGCCAGGTTCAGCTCTCCAGCTGGGTTGGAGTCAGCTAGCAGACTCGCTTTGAAGCACATCGCCGCGAATGACAGGCCCCTCTGTCCTTAAGCCCAGAGAACACTTCCTGTGGTGAGGACGGCCACCTGGAAACACAGGTTATCCGCAGCTGAAAAAAAAGCCGACACAGTGACCGGCCAACCAGTCATGCATATTCATATTTATGTAAATCTACACCTGAATTACAATTATGGTGCTGTTCTGTTTAATGTTTTGGTGGTATCTGATGACAAGTGTGATGTTTTAGAAAGCAAGCTGATGCGGCCAACAGGTTTTGGCGTGGGCCCCTGCATGTCGCCCTGCCTGGAACACGCAGCTCACATGCGTCGAGCCCCGTGCCCCGTTTAGTTCACAGCCCTGACATGTACTTGCAGCTACGCGCCACTCTGGGTTTTCATGCCACACCACTGTAAGTGTGAGTGCTGAGAAGAGCTGGGCCTCTTTGGTTTTTCACACATACACTGCAATGTTATTTTAACCCTTTAAAGATATAATATGATGCATCACTACCAATAACACTACAGCAGCTGTAATATGCTCCTCAACATGTAACATTTAACATTTAAAATGTTGTCTGAGGGTTAAACAGGATGACAGAAAGGCTCTATAGCATTATATTCCAAGGAATGTCCCCAAGTGCTTTACAAACAGCTTAATTTGTTGGTTAGTGTGTGTTTTTGGCTTTTTTCTTCTGTGAAGCCATCTCACCTGTGAAGACATTGTCTGAGTGGATACTCTACCTCGGTACTCTTGGAGAATATCAGACTCATTAGGTCATCAATAAATCATTTTAAACATTCTGTTCCAGTTATTGTACAGCTGTGAGCTGTGGTGAATCGTACTCTGAGCTGAGAGTTGGCTCAGTGCACAATGACTGTTTCTTTGGTGTGATTTGTCTCCTTTGTCCTGGGACTCTCTATGCTTCTTCGGCACTGAGATGGCAACAGGAGGCTGCAAACATTCCCGTGGTAACTATGTGCGCGGAGCCAGCGACAGGCAGGCACGGCACTTATCTAAGATGATCTGCTGCTCATCGCGCCACCTGGGGCACACTGCCTGTCCTTGCCATGTCGCCGTTTCCCTCCCTCTCACAAACGCGTGCTGCCAGGCTCGCAAATTGGATTCTGGGACGTCGGGGAGCCGCGCAGAAAGCCTCCTGAATGTGAGAGCTAACACACAGAGACACGTCGGGAGTGTGGAGAAGCTCCGCCGAAGAGTGAAAATGGGTGAACCTACATCATCTGCAGGAGGTGCTGGGACTAGCCTGTAACATCACCCCCCCCCCCACTGCGGTGTCATTTCAGATTTTCCTGGTCACGGTGTGGCACTGGGAACTCTTCATGCTGCCACTCTGCCTTCTCCTCCTCATCGCCTGGAACTACTTCCAGGTCGCCTCTGAGAAGGTCAGCCATGATCTGGTGAGCATCATTTAAATTTACTCTTTGCAAATAGTATTAAATCCATTTTGCAGTATTGTCCTTAGGGTTCCTGAATGTTTTGTCTTGAAAAGAATGCAGACGCAATCTAATCTGCGCTGTAAGAGTCGGTCTCCTAGCCTTATGAATGACACGTGGAAAGATAATTGTGGCCTGGTGACTTGCCTAGGCCCCACGGGGATGATGTTACATCAACCAAGGAGCTGTGTCACAGGCTAAGGACAGCGGGGCCATCCTGGGGCAATGTTAAAGCTTTGGTTGACCCAGATAGCCCCCCCCCCCCCCTTGCAATGGTTGTGACCTTCTGTGAGGCCGGGTCACGGTGCACTCAACAGACAGGGGTTCGAGGGGGAAAGCTTGATGTAAAATGATCTGGGCAGCCCCTCCCCACCCCAGATGAGATGTGCTGTCCTATCAGTTTTGTCCCCTTCTCGCAGTTGTTTTGTGGAGGCTTTAGATTGCTTCGCCGTGACACTGCTCGGGTGAAGATAGCTGTCTCACCTCGCCTTTTGTGCGAGGCGAGTTCTGGCTGGGCCTGTGTTTATGGGCCAGCCCTCCTCCCAGTGGCTTGGATGTTCAAGCAGAGATTTCCATTATCTCTTTGGGCTTGAGAAAAGAAACATGTGGCCCAAGTGACTTGCACCTTCCCTTGAAATGCTCACCTTTACATTCCACACTGTCTGCTGTAGGACCACATAGACCTGAGTGATGATGAAGACGAGGACGAAAAGGTAATTTATTCATTTATACCAGGAGCTACTGCTTTCATCTCTTCATTGCTGCACCTAACAGTTTTCAACCACTTTTTGAAGTTAGAGGCTATTATGCCTCTAAAATCAGGTTAAATTGACTGCACTTTCAATGACCACTATGTGTCAGAGGTTGGACGGTAGGCAGGACTCTGATGTGGAGCAGTTTTTCCAACAGCAGGTTTGATGCTGCATTGCAAAAATCATTATCAACAGTCTAAGTCAAATGTAATGAAATCCAAAGAATATCCAAGTTGGCATGCAAATGCAGAAGCCAGTAGGGGGACCAGTATCACGCGATGGGTGAAAACCATGGATGACGGGCAGGTCCAGGATCGAGCGAGGATGCGTCGTCAGCAATGAGGCAAGCTGAAAACTCAAAGTCTGGAGGCCAAAATGGTGTCAGACAAAACCAGACAAGCAAGAACAGACTGCACTAGAAAACTGTCGTACTCAAGGAAAACCAAAAATATCTTACTTTTGATGCTTGCACCAGATGCAAGGAAATTGAGAAGCCAGTTATTGCTATCGATCACAACTGGGAAGGGGCCCGAGCTCCACTGGTAGTCAGGGTGTAAGTTGGGCAGGATTTCCTGACTGGGAAATTTTCGCACATTGGGATTCCCTGGGAGGCGTGGCTGTAGAGACTTATTTGCATGATGTTGTTGGGGCATCCCTTGGCTGAGCCATGACACTATGATGTCAAAGACAATATACTTCCCCTCATCATAAACACGGAAAGACTTGGATCTGATCCATTTCCATATCAGAGTGGGCCATCTGAATTTCTGTGTACTGCTGGTATTGGAGTGGCCTCTTCAGTCACCATCACATACCAAGTCATTTCTGCCTTAGGGTCTTTGTCTATATCCTGCTGAGAGCTTCAGATTTAATATTTCCATTTCAGATTCAGGCAGAAATGTAAATGTGCTAACTGTACATCCAATACATCCTTCTGCCACAGTATTTTATGTCATATAAGAGTAACTATCATGAGCACAAATGTAGTAATTAAGCCACCTATGATTTTCATAGGGATACTGACATGGTATTCCCTGTAAATCTAAATCTGAACATAACAGTGATGTGCTTGTCAATCCCACTGATCATGGCAGAATGTGAATGATAGGGACATGTTTTTACTCTGCTGTGTCTTTGGAGCTCTGATATCCCAGTCAGGCTTAGAATGAATGTTTCTGACCATTGGTCCAGACTGTAAATTCGGGGTGGGTGACTGAATTTGATCTAAAGTTTAAATTTGATTAGCATGAAACTTTAGTGTCTGGCCATTGTCATGGCTTGTATGAGTGTTTGGCAGGAAAAGGGTTAATGGCAAGCCAGCATTCCGCTATTGCTTTATAATGTCAGGCCTCCCAGCAATGATCCCAGTGCCTTGGCTTGGTCCCTGCATTCATAGGAGGATGCCTGTGTCCCTGGGTAAAGGAAAAGCCATTCCCCCAGCCTGCGTCACAAATAGGCAGCTCATTCGCGTATGGAGGTACTGTACCACGATACACGTGCATGAGCTCGTAAGGATGCTGTGAGAGGATGTCTGAAGCCATCCAATAATAATTACGCCTTTGTCACTGAATACAGACCAGGGAAGCAAACACATTATTTATCATGAATATGTACAGAAAATATGCACCAACAATATCATAAATTATTAATATGGTTTGTTTTCTCATCTATGTTGCTGGAGAAAACACTGACACATATAGGTTTTGACACTCATTTTATAATCGAATGCAGAAGATTTTAAAAGCATTTTTTTAAATCCTTGTTGCCTTGAAACACTCAGACTATCAGTAACATTTTGTCAGTCTCGGGTGTAAATTGAGTTTATTTAAGTATGATGACTTTCTTCAAATTAAATAGCTCTTGTATGAATAACATAATTACCAGTTGCTTGAATCTCAACGTGTTGGCATGAGTTTCGAGGGATTCGTTTAATAGTAACAGTGGCCAACGTGGGCAGCATGAAGTACACAGCATGTGCTTCTGTCTGAAAGACTGATTAGTATTAAGTCTGATGGCCAACCAGGACCTTTCCCAAGGAGTATGATTTTAATAGCAGAATTCAGCTGAAATCATTTAGTATGATTATTTATGTTCTCCAAACTAAACCAGGCGTGTAAGTACTGTTTTTCCCTTTTAAGAATAAATAGCTTACCACAAATGTGCTTCTCAAAACAGTGATCTTGCTGTCCTAGTCTGAATACCAACAAATAAAAAAAAACTGTGAAAAAATCCTTGCCTTCCTGATATGATTTTAATTGGAGGCCCCAGTTAGACTATACAGGGGATCTAGACCCAGACATGGGAAGGGTCAAAGGCTATCTTCATCACATGCGAGAAGTGTGCAGCTTGATGGGCTGATAGCACCGCAGTGCTCTGTTTGCATCCAGTCTGTACCACAGTGCTCTGTCCGCGTTCAGTCTGTACCGCTGTGCTCTGTCCGCATTCAGTCTGTACCGCTGTGCTCTGTCCGCATTCAGTTTGTACCGCTGTGCTCTGTCCGCATTCAGTTTGTACCGCTGTGCTCTGTCCGCATTCAGTCTGTACCGCTGTGCTCTGTCCGCATTCAGTCTGTACCGCTGTGCTCTGTCCGCATTCAGTTTGTACCGCTGTGCTCTGTCCGCGTCAATCAGTACCACAGTGTACCGCAGTGCTCTGTCCGCGTTCAGTCTGTACCGCTGTGCTCTGTCCGCATCCAGCCTGTGTAGATCTGTAGCACTGCCACTACCATAGGGTCACATGATATGCTTTTGTGCTCCTCTTAAAGCAAGCCTGGTGACGGCCTTGCCAATGAAGATATCTCACTAGAAAATCGGTTGTGTTACAATGGATAGTCACAATTGATACCATTTACTCTAATTAGAGGATTGACGACTGCGCTGCTGCTGCTCTGCATTTTGTTTATGCCCATAACCCCTGTGGAATCACACTCGCAATTTAACTTTTTGCTGCAGATTACATCATTAGCTAAAATTCCATGTTAAAAGATTGCAAGTGTTATATTTTAATCTCAAATGTAAATGATCTGAAACAGGTTTTATAATGACTGCTAAAGGCTATTCCTTGCAATACCCCATCCGGCTTCTGGTGGGTCCTGCTTTATATTTTGTTTTCCTGGAGTAACGAACAAGCTGAACAGGGAAATTTGGAAAGATTAGGATCATCAAATGATCAACGTGTGATTTGGAGCATGGACTTCAAAGGTGGTGAGGGATATGAGGGAAGATAATCCAGCTAGCTATTCCACACAGACGGCGAGGCAGCTTCTGTTTGTATTCTGTCCTGTTTATTAACATGAAAGCTGTGCTGTGTTGTTTTTTTATCTTTCAGAAGCACTCTTTGACACAGCTCGCCTTATGTGCAGTTTGGTCGCCTATAAATTTGTCCCTCAGTGGGTTTTACTCTCATGTGAGGCTCAGGCAGGTTTAGACAGCCTGGGTTGTCCTCCCAGTTCCTGCAGACGCCAAAGTGTTGTTCCCAGGCCAGTTAGTGAGGGGGGTGTTCAAAGGCTGTCTTCCTCTTCAGCCTCATTTCGGGCACTTTCCGCCCAATTCACCGCTGAGCAGTGAGACCTGGATGTCATTGACTTCTTCTGAACTAAAGGGTTTTCATTAGCAGCTCCTTCTGAAGACCGGATGTGTTTGCAAAGAGACTCTTTGTGTCCTTATCCTCTGCAGCATTGTATATTTATGAATAAGTGTAATAAATATCCGATCAAACATGCGGTAGATCTCAGCACTGAAATAAGCTTGCTGATGTATGAGCAGGGACAGCGTCTAGCACCCTCACTGTCATAGAGTGGAGACTGCGGATGAGGTGCAACGTAGCGCCTGGCTGGTCGCTGCTCCGCTGCCGTAGAGGGGCAGATGAGGTGCAGCACAGTGTCTGGCCAGTCTGGCTGTCATCAGGGGCTCCCGTGGGCCAGATGATGAGAGGCTGATAAAGGGCTCTGTCTGGGCTCCATTGTGCCAAAAGGCTGGGGTCATTTTTAACAGTGATGTGCAGGTCTTCCGAGCCTCCAGTGGCAAAGTCCATCAGATAACATCCCCATGCTGTCCTCTTTCTATCTTGTCATGCTTTTCATTATTTCCCTGTTTGATGTCTGGAATTCCCAGCCCTGTGGCCTGCCATACTTCTGATATCCCCACTGTAGTTTACCCCAGAAGGAAGGCAGATCAGACGTCCTGTGATTTCTTGGGTCGCTCTAGTAATGCACCGCTATGAAACATTAAATACCCAAGACGTGGAACCGAACTGTGGCTAAATTATGCACAGAGACGCACTGAAATCGAACCTGGAGCATGGTGATGCGAGCCGCTAAAGTAAATATGTAAATAGGAGAGACGTAGGGGGGGTGTTGGGGTCAGAGTGGAGTTTCACAGGTTTCACACAGGATGCAAAATATATGCCCATCATCTCTTATTGGCACTTCTGGGGTAATTATGTCAAACCATCATGTTTTTTCACGTATTATCTTCTCACTGGATCATGATTTATGTGAAGCAGGTATCTGGTTAGACTCATGCGTGACGTAAAAAAAAAAATATATTGTGAAGTTTTCCACTGGGACATGATGTCTCTGCTAATACAACTCTGTTTATTAACAGGATACGGAAAGAAGGGGCCTGATGGAGAAAATCCACATGGTGCAAGAGATCGTGGTCAGCGTTCAGAGTCTGCTGGAGGAGATTGCATGCCTCGGGGAGAGGATCAAAAAGTGCGGGCAGGGAGAGTGTGTGACAGTGACACGTGCAGCATTTTCGGATTAACTCACCCTAACAGCCGAACCGTGACCCTAACAACTCATTGGCGTCATACTAAAATAATGGCAATTTTTCTTCTGTTATAATAATATAATAATAAAGTAATAATTTTTAAATAAAAAATAATGCTGAAAAATATTCCATGATCAAATTTTTAGGATTTTTAATTCTTTCTTAATGTTTAAATTTTAGCACTTTCAACTGGTCAGTGCCATTCCTGTCAACTCTGGCCTGTTTGGTTCTGTTCATTGTGACGGTTGTAATGTACTACATCCCCCTCCGCTACATCATCCTGATATGGGGTAAGACCGCACTCCTCGTCTGCACCGAGCACCTGCCACTGCCTCGCGCGTCTCACCCTTTTAGCTGCCGCTCTGCCTGCCGCGCTTTCTGATGCAGACGGGGCTCGACAGGCACCGCCAGACTCCCACAGAATCTCCAGTCGACAGATTGAAAGGGGGCGGATTAGACGCGAAGAGGCATCGGAACTGTACATCCGCACTTACGCGCTGTGCTCCCTGCAGCTACACAGAAAATAGCTATAAAGACGCAAAACAAGCTAACATCCCTCAGCCGCAGTGCAGGGTCCATAGGAAATGGCAGGTGAGATTTAATTTATGCATTAGGCTGACACGAACCAATACGTTTTTTAATATTTATATATATCGCACACATTTTTTCCCCCACACAGGCTATGATGCCTGCTGTTAACACTGACTTGTTTAGAGCTTTGTGATACAAACGGCCTTCCTCGGAGCGTGAGACACAGCCCTCTGGTCAGGATGGTGATTTAATCTGAGCAGAAGCGTGAGGTACAGTGTGTATCGGGAATAATGCAGTAAAGCATATTATTATTCGTCGTTTCAGAGGCGCTGGCAGCGGCTCAGTGACGCCAAAGTAATGTGCCAGAGCGGCTCTGTCGTGGCCTGGGGTGTGAGCTCTCTGTGACGCCAGGAGAGCACAGGGCACGGTTTAATGCATCTTTCCCGTGGCAATGACATCCAGTGCCTGTCCTGTCCTTAACTGCAGCAATGGTGTAAAAGCCAGCGCCTTTTCCACAAGACGGAGAGCATTACTATGCGACAGACCATTTTATCAGGGATGGACAGGTTTGCCTAGGGACAGACAGCTCTACCAGAAGATGGACAGTGTTAATAGGGAACGGGCGGCGTTATCAGGGGGATAAAAAGCATTACTAGGGGACAGACAGTATTACTAAGGGATGGACAGTGTTACTGGGGGACAACACTTCAGTTCCTAGCAGGTCTTTCAGGTTCGTGTCCAGAGCTGCTGTGCGTCAGGCAGACAGGCTGTCCCTCTATCTGTAGGCGAGAGAGGCACCTAAAGAAAAGGGAGGGGAAGTGATGGACAAACACATGGACAGTATCCCTCCACCGACCTGGGGCACAGCCTGGATGCATCTTCGAAGTCGGCCAAATGTTTAGTGGGACTATAAGAGAAATCATCTTGCCTCAGCAGTTTTCTTCTCTAACTCATGTTTGTTTTCTGCCTGTTTATTTGCTTATTTCCCTTCTGCCACTCTGGCTATTATTTACTTCAGTTTATTTTGGGTTGATTAAACTGTTCTGGGACTAGATGAAATAATACCATTTGGATGGCTTGCTTTCCTAGATATAAATGGATTCTATGTCAGGAAGGATTTGCCTTATTAAAAACATGTGAGCTTGGGGTATATTTTGGACTAAATGATTTATTTATCTGTGTATTCTCATCTTTGTAGGAATTAACAAATTCACCAAGAAGCTCAGAAACCCCTACGCCATTGACAACAATGAGATCCTCGATTTTCTCCAGAGGGTTCCTTCTGATGTTCAAAAGGTAACGAGAAGAAGACAGTTCCACACACTGCTTTTTAATTAGCCATCTCCACAAGATTTACACGTGTTAAGAAAGTGTTTTCCACTGCCTGGCTGGGCCATTTATCGATTTGAAGATTTAGCGTGTTGTTGAGGCGTCTCGCTGCATAGCTGTCTTGGGGTGCAGCCGGACCTGCGCTCTGCTGCATTCCCCCGAGCCCTGCCGTGCATTATCAGCTTTGTTTGCCTATGATAAAAGCTGCTCTCCCCGAGAAGGAGGCTGGCCTGCTGCCCATCGCGGCGGATGTCTCCAGCCGGCCTTCCACGTCTTTCTCAGCCAAGGAGCGAAAGCGCTCCTGGCACATCAGGCTCGGAAGAGTCAATTAATGAACTTGTGGGCCGCGGCCGTCCTGCTGCGTGCCGTATGCGGCTGACCACCGTGCCGTTTGCAGCCGGGTCACGTGTTCCAAGGTCCTGCCAGCCCAGAAAGGATTTGCTTTGCGATGATTGGGGGGGCAGGGGCTTCTGGCCGATTGCTCGGTCCTCGTGGCCAGGAATCTGGGCGGCGTCACAAACAGCCCATTCGGGGAAGCCGGCCGGCTCTCTGGCTTCTAATTTTCAAGCCCCTCAAGGTGGTCTTTCCCCAAGAGGGCCTGCCAAATAAGGAAGCCCTTTCAGTAAGGACAGCTTTGACTGAGTGATATAAGTTGGCAAAGTGGGGTGCCTAACATCCTGTATTCATAGGCCTGTGAATGCTTGCTTCCCTGAGGGACACAGTTGCTGATCTGAAAAATCCTCACTTTAGATTTGATAATAGGAAACAGAAGAAACAATATTCATTTAAGCAAAACACAGGCAAAAAACACATTGATACACCTACAGTATATAAACGCACAGTTTGTTTGGATAACTGATGATAACTATCTGAAATGAAGTGATTTCTTTTTGTATTGTATGTTTCAAGATAACAATATGCAAATTGCACAATTTGGGATGATGTTTTTAGTACCCTATGTGAGGTAAAAAACACAATGCAGCCTACACACAGCCTGATATAACACGTGAAAGCTGACACTAGTCTTCGAGCACAAATACCTTGGTAATTAGAGCCCATGTGGGAAATACAAAGTCACCTTTAGCCAGTGAGGGCTGCTTCTCCATCTTCCCCATCCTGCTAGGTGTAGCATCTGCCACATCTAAGGAGGGATTCCCATTTAGGTGCAGCTGGCAGACACTTTGTTCTTTGTTTCTTTACATTTTAAAGAGGCCTAAATAATTAGAATCTGTAGAGTCTGTACGTTAATACTAGCTGAAACTCTGCATCTGGCATATGAAAACAAAAACATAAATGAAATAATAATTTTATTTTTAAATGCAGTCATTTCTGTTTCTCTGAGTTCATGCCCTCATGCACACCTACTTGACGTTTTTAAATTAACATTAGCTACTGACTTAAAAACCGAAACAGGAGCACAGATATCGCTCTTATACAGACAGTCAACATTCTGTATCCAAGATTCAACCAACCACGGATTGAAAACACTGACTAAACATTTGGGGAAAAAAAATCCAGAAAGTTCAAAAAAGCTACACTTGAACTTTACGCACGCCAAGCACTAAGCTGCATCCACGCGAACACAGCGATGCGTAGGCATATCCTGCCGACAGATCTGCAAGCTTTCTCCAGCTTTCAATGTTTCAGCATTGTTCATCCTGTTCAAGCGCCACACGTGTTGTGTGCATCCTTTGTTTCTGTGAACAAAATAGCAGCTATTTACATTGTGTTCGGTATCACAAGTAATCAAAAGATGATTTAAAGTATATGGAATGATATTCATAGATTTTATGCATCCTCTGATTTTGGATCCAATCTCCCCTAGATACAGAGGGCCGACTGTATTCAGAAAGGAAAAGAACAGTATGTATTAATAGTATTAAACTTTCTACATACCTCAGGAACTTAACTCCTACATATCTCAATAAAGATTTTTATTAAGGTATTCCATATAAACAATAATAAGCATAGAATCTTCCTGTGTGTGCATTGAGTGGGTTTAACAGTTGACTTTTTGTTTTGATATTACAAATTTTGAGTAACACAGTTTGCAGTTTTCACTTTCCTCTGGGTTGCTAAGCAGCTGTGCGGCTCAAATAGCTGCTATTCTTATACAGACATGACATGGTGGGATGGTGTTTTTTAATAATTTAACAATGTATTATTCTGGTATGGCAATAGATATTTGCATATAAGATATTTAACCTTATACATTAGCATTTCATATGGCAGACGGCAGGGGGGTTTGTTTGGCCGGATGTCTCCCTGCTTCGGCAGAAGTTGATTGTCTGCTTCCATGGCTATGTAACATGCGTAGCTCCGTGGGAACATCGCGGGGGAGAACGTGGGAGACAGATGAAGGAATGCAGACGTCTTCCTGGCGTTCGCTTTTCTGTCAATCCCCAAATTCACCTCTGAAGCCAAGTGGCTCAGTCCTGCTGTTGATATTCTGAAATATGGAAGTAACCTTGCCTGCTCCTTAGTGGGTTAGTCAATATCCCCGATTCAGTCTGCATGATACTTCTGAACATTACTTTTGTCACTGAGGATATGTTCCACTGCATATAGATCTTTCTTGTATAAACTTGACTCAGCCAGTGACTGCTAGGACAACCAAGTATAATTTGAGGGACAGCACAGAAAGTCGGCATCAGGGACATTATGGAATAGCATCCCACAACACCTGATGACCTTAGGATACATCACTGAGGATGTGTCCCAGTGCATCTAGGATGTTTATTGTCTTGTGCTGTTACAGACAAATAAGTGAAGCAGATCATCTCAAGCTCTGTCATAAATATATCAGGTTCAGTGATGGACAGGCAGAGTCTAGTGGCAATAGCTGGAAAGGACATGAGAGTTTATGCCGAGGGTGACAGCTTCCCATGAGCAAGGTCTGGAAGCACTGGGCTTCATCAAAGCTCTGCACTGGCTCTCTGTGTGAGTGTTGCCCAGTATAGCTCATGGGCTGTGGGGTTCAGGCAGGGGTGCCATGATAACCTGATCTTATCGTTACAGAAGAAAAGCTGTCCCCCCCCCCTCCCCCCGGTGTTACAGGAGAACCAAACTATGGTAACAGATCTGTGACTCCAGCACACTGCTTGAACTACACATTGGCACATTTTTAGTCCTTGAAGAGGGGGCCTTCATGCTTGGGATCAACAATAGATTCAATACAGCCACAAAGTTGGGACCTTGAGACTCAAGGTCGGGACATATATAGTATCGTCTCTAACTCAGCCAGCGCATTGAAGTGCAATTTCCTAATCAGGATACTGTAGTGTCCTTAATGACACACCCTTTGCCTGTTAACATCCAGTTAACCAGCGTGCACTCCAGAAGCCAGCCCTAAATATACCTGCTACTGTCAAGACTGGAGAGATATGGCCCACTTTGTGTAGCGCCAAGTGAGTTGGCAGTTTGTTACTCTGTTTTATTTTGGGTTCACTGGGAAGGAAAGCACTCAAGTTGCGTTTTTAACAACTCCAGTGGATAGCAGCTGAACTGTCCTGTTTTCGGCGAACATCAGCTAACAGAATGCTGGCGCCATGCAGGAGCAGAGCGCGCTTATCCACTGTTGCCGTTCATGGCAGTTTATTAGTCCTGGCCGGCGAGAGTCTTTGTACATTCAAGGCAATTACAAATCCAGATGGGTCTTCTGACACAGCGGAGCACGGACGTCCGTCAGTATGACTGACATCTCCCAGGTGCCTCAGGGCTTACGGAACTTAGGAGAGTTAGGAGATGCTGCAGAGGAACCTCACTGCTTTGTACTTCTATGAGAGGTGAACCCTGAACGTCTTACTGACTATAGATGAATATACATGCATAAACAGTTCTGTGTATGTCCAATCAAAGTACTGTACTGTTGCTCTACTTGAAAGGGTGAAAAATCCACATTATTTTTTTGCAAGATACTGATCAGCAAACAAGTGATAAGCAGTCTATTACCATGACCTGTAACAAAGAGCATTAGGGGCACATTCAGGACAAGCCATCTCTGAAGTATTAATGTACAGCCTAATTGTGGCAGCTATA
>JABFDZ020000022.1:12683287-12709389 GCA_019775955.2 Pollimyrus isidori
TAATAATAATAATAATAATAATAATAATAATAATAATAACAACAGAGGGGTTCAAATTATTTGTCCTTTTTTGTTGGATACCGAGGTATCTTGTGTTGTTCTTGGGGTGGTTTGACAGTCTCATCCAGCCAGGGCACTTGGTCCTCGATGGTGAAACAGGCATGCAGTGACCCAGCCTGAGATTTGTCGTCCCTCACGCAGGAACACATGCTGGATGAGGACCTTGTCACAGAGAGCACTTTAGTGACCTGAATTTCCATTAAGATCAACTGGGAACCCTGTCACTCTATGAAAATGTATCCACAATAGTATTAGTAACAAATATCTTAATTACAGCAAAGATGAATTCATTCATGGTGTCTTCACTGTCTTTTTGTGTATATATGTAAAAGGTTATATCTGACTCTTCGAATTGTGTCACTCAGAGAGTGACTGGGTAAAGCATCCTTCCTGTTTCTTTGATAAGCAATATGCAAAAAATACTCTGGAGCTTTATATAAAAACAAATATCAAGGCTGTTTTGTTACATTCCTCAAGTGTGCTGGTGAAATGAGCTGTGGTGGTGTCTCCTGTTAGTGCCCCCTGATGACAGTCCATGGTACTGGTATCTCTGTCCATTCACCCCAACCCCCCATGCAGACCATCCAGGGTGGCAGGGAAACATGGTGGGGGGTGCTGGAGGAGATTGACTGGCTCAAAGGGACCTGCTGGAGCCCCAGGCACTCCCCCCCTCCCCCCTGACAGGCTGATAGAGACATCATGGGGGCCCTCAGAGCAGCTGCCGTGGGGTGGGGGGGGGTGCCTCAAAGTGAGGGGGACTCCATGTGACCCTACCAGTGTCTGTGTGTGTGGATTATGTTTAAATTACATTGAGTGGACTAAATGGCCCCCAGAATGTGATGAAAACCTGTTATTGTGATGGTGTGGGAAGCATTTTTTTAGGAATGTAATGAAAAAACTAAAAGAATGCCAAAAGTCTCATATTTTGTTTGGTTACTTATGGTTAAGGTTAGGGCTGGGTAGGGGTTAAGGTCGTCATGTTGGTATTTGAGTTTTCCCTATAGAAATGAATGGAGAGCCCCCACAAAGATATGATTACAAACCTGTGTGTGTGTGTGTGTGTGTGTGTGTGTGCGTGTGTGTGTGTGTGTGTGTGGGGGGTTAAACAGGAAAACTATAGTCAGGCCCCTCATGCCTGAGCAGACAGAGAGGCTAAATGACACATGATTAATGTCTAATAATTATACTCCTAATGAGTGGGCAGCATTCAGTGGAATAAGCATTTTAAGTGTTATTAATATGTTATACTTAAGGATTAGGGCTCTACAAGTCAGGATTTTTGTTAATGAAACAGGCATAATGTGAGGAATTTTCCAAAAAAATGAATTTCCTTCATACAGAAATATCGATGATTAAACATTCCGAAAACACCAAGCTGCTCTCCAAGGCCAAATATTGATAAATAGAGATGCATGGCTTTGTGGAGCTAGGAAGAGGCTGGGCCTGTCAGCAAGCAGGATTATTGCTGTGCTAAATAACTCTCCAGGCATCAACGGGGGTGAGATCCAGTGTGATTTTGTGCTCCCACCTGTCACGTCAACTGTGCTGAACCTGGGGCTGGTCTTGTCTCTTTTAACCAGATGAAGGGGTAGCTCAACCAGGAGGACCATGTCTCAGGTTTGCAAGAATGGCCTGTTCGGTCGTCAGTGGACGTTCACAGCTCTCAGTATGCGGGTGACCACGTTCAGGGATATGATCGCTATAAATTAACTGACCCTCCTGGGACATGCACATGAATCTAAGCGCCGCCATCGGAGGACGTATCAAAGTCCCCTTGGTAGGAACGAGAGAGTTTCAGCTACAAAGCGGCTAACACGGGTTGGGTAGATTGCTGTATGTTCCGCGCGGCCGGCGCAGTGCGGCGCTGATGTCTTCATCGGCCTGTCAGGGATGCGTCAGCAGCTGTGTCCGATCCCCCAGGGCCTGTCACATTTCTTGTTTCCATGGTAGTCCTTCAGGCAGCCCGACGGCAGGCTGTGCGCAAGGACCCCTGCAACTGTTTTTTTCTTTTCGCCTGCCACTCTTTGATGTGCGTCCCCGAAGCGGCCATCAAACTAGCGGGCAAGAGAAACGCGCCCAGGACCCCCCTCCTCTGCAGGTGCACATTCTATACAGTGGCTGTAGGCGAAGATCTGCCTCTAATAGCTGTCGGTTTCTCTTGTCCCACTGCCGTTCCATTTTAACTTTCACTAATTACTGCACTAGGCATCTCCGTCAGGGGCTCCCTGACCTCGCAGAGGTGGGCGCGGCTCTTTCCCAGGGAATCTCGTGAAGCAGTGAATATGGGCCTATTAATTTGTTTCATTTACCCCACAAAGATACTGACAGTCTGAGCTCCTGTGTGCCAGAGCACTGACATGGAAACCAAAACGGAGAAACAATATTTTACTGCAACCATACTTAAAACAAGAAATTTAATACTGTAAAATTTAAAATTTAATACAAAGTAATCTAAGCTTGCTTATTATTATATTATTTTGATATTATATTGCTACAGATTTTCACCTGTGGTTTTCAGTCCAGACTACCATTTCTCAAAAACGACAAAGGCTTACATTCTTCCAAATTATACTAAATATATTGACTAACATAAATGTAGTGGTTAAAAAAAGATTGTTTCAGATGGATTTTAATAGCACCGTGTTGAATATTGTGTTTTACCAGGGTTTACAAATGATCTGCATCGTACAGCACAAACTCAGGACCATAATTCTCTCTTATAGATTTTGTAGGTGTCTTTAGGGCTTAAATTAAATCACTGTCCTTTAGAAGAATCTTTCAGTGGGGCAGATCACATTAATAAAGTCCACTGATTCTGCTTTAATATTATGCAGGAAGCTTTGATAGGAAGCAAAAAGCCTGGATCAGGGCCGGCCATGGGGAGGGGCACCAAGGCCGGCCATTGGGGGGGGTGCCACTAGGGCCGGCTGTCTTGCTCACAGGCTGAGTGTGCGGCTGCAGCGGGCCCCAGCTTGCAGGTGCCAAGGTTCCCAACACGAATGTGGGCCCTGTCGCCTAGTCAAGGAGCAAACATGCCGCATCTGAGCCACATGAATGACATAAAGACGTCAAGGCCAGCTCAAAGATGTCTTTATGTAACAGAGCTATGAGCACAGTGGGGGAATAAGGTAAATTGCTCTTGGTATGTCAGCTACATTTC
Source organism: Pollimyrus isidori (assembly GCA_019775955.2). Taxonomy (NCBI): domain Eukaryota; kingdom Metazoa; phylum Chordata; class Actinopteri; order Osteoglossiformes; family Mormyridae; genus Pollimyrus; species Pollimyrus isidori. The sequence goes on from JABFDZ020000022.1 coordinate 12,686,508, forward strand.
TCAGTGGCAGTGTATCAAGTATCTGTAAGCCTCCAGAAATACTGTGACTTAATCATGGGATGTATGAGGCATGTTATGTTTACGTGAGAGGATAGACTTCAGGCCTGTTTAAAGGCAGTGCTCTTCTAAAGATGACTCACTGTGACAGTGGCACACTTACCAGGAGCCAGTTGGATGTCTTACGGTGTTATGTTCCTACTTTGAGCCGTCACTCTAAAGCTCTAATGGAAAGAGCAGCTTGCAGTCTCTGGGCGTTTTCGCCTGAAAACCATCAGGAAAAGCTCAAGAGGGTGAAGGCTTTACTAACTGTTACGTCTCCAGTGTGAATTTTAATATGCGTGCTCTCGTCAGGATGAAATGCACAGAATCATTTGCCGGTGTTTCTCATTTTAATGAACACTGATATAACGCAGCGTGACTCATGTCCTCCAGAGAAAAGAGCGTGGCATTCGACAAATACACTGATGCACAGATACCCACCGGCAGGGAATCGGCAGTCATTAAAGACACACACAAATCCACTTTTTGTCTCTTGGAGACGATGACAAAAGCCAAGGTTCTGCCCAGTCCTGGATCATGGGTGACCAGAGAGTGTTCAATATTAATGACTTTTCATCAAGGATGCAATTAGCACTGCTCTGTTTTACATAGTATGCACTATCCAGATGAATATGTATGCAGTGAGATCGTGCAAAATTACCAAGTAAAATCACTGGGCAGTTCGTAAGAAAAGAATACACATGTATTGTATGTATATAGTACATACACACACTGTAGGGAGAGCTTATGCATCGTGGTTGCCTGTGAACTAAGCATTTTCCATCTGTCATAGGGCGTATTAAATGTATGGAGAACAGTACTAGCTGTAAATACGAATGCAGGCAAATATGCCTTCAGAATATTTCTCTTGCCAGCATAAAACAGTAATTTCATCCTGGGTAAATGTATTTATTCAAATACGTACATCCAAGCTTTTTTTTGCCTGCACCCCCCCACCCCCTTCTATTTTTAACATGCATTTTTGTATCTTTAAATTTAGTTATTAGCTGACCAAAATTTAGAATATCAGTAAATGCAACATCAGTCACAGCGCAAATGAAAGCATGCATCCCCCCTCTGCATTGCGTAACACGCAGGAACGCGTCGAGTGTGAGAATTATTTTTAAAATGCAAATGCAGTGACAGAACTTCCTGCTTTAGCGGTGGCGGTGCCATGTGCCGATGCCGCGCACGTCGCAACAGACCACGCGTGGCCACGACCGATCCTCACACGGAGGTTTACGTCTGCCGCATCAGATCCCGTCCTGCTGTCTCATTGGGGATACATCAGCCCCGCTTCACTCTCCCCCCCGTTGCCATCTGCCTCTCTGGCCATGTCCGTGGCTGTCCCACTCTCGCCGAGGCTGTGCCGCGCGTTCCGAAACTTCGGCTAAAGCTAGAATTGTGCCGAGCGTGCATCCCCGTGCTCCAAGTATACGTTCCCGGTGATCCGCTGCACCTGTGACAGAGGACCTCTTACCTACAAACATGCTCTCTGGGCCTAAGCATCGTTTGTTACTGGGAGTGTCTGCAGGCAGGCTGCACTGATTTTTGCCTGACCACGCCTTTCAGTTGCTTAATTGGAGTCATTGTTTTGATGGTATCTAATCTCACCTGATGGTCCAGGTGTAAATAAACTAGTGACTGAAAGTTCCACTGCTGTGGCCCTTATTGTGCTGGAGAAGAGTGGGATGCTGCTGGTTTGCTGGGAGCCCAACCCCTGAGGGTCCCGCCGGCATTCATTCCAGCTGTACCTGCTTCTCAGGAACAGAAGACTGTTACAAAGATGATCTAATTGCCCATCTCTGAAAGGTCCTTAACCACTTAGGCAAATTTCACTTTCATTCGTGATTAAAAATTGGTTTTAAAAAGAGGAATTAATTATGTACAGACAAAAAAATGCTTGAGACCCAGGGTAATTAGACAGGTCCTTTATAGCGGCTGACTGCTCTGTGATCAAGGTTTAAAAAAGTACAGCGGCAGAGATGGTGGATGGTGTTTGTTTTAATTACGCTGCCACAGTGTCACCCACCAGGGTCCAATTAGCCTGTGACTGCTGCTTCTGTGGGCTGCGCCTGCCCGCCTTTGACGAGGAATGAAAGCTCGTTCGTCTCATCCCTTCACTGACCCTAACCCCCCCATCCATAACATAGACCGGGCTGGAGTTTGCTGAGGGCTGTCGGCTCGTACCACGTCCATCTGACTGAAGTTGCCCCCTCCCCCCGCCAATGGGGATCCCCACACAACACTGTCCCCTCCCAAACGTCCTTTTGGGCACCAGTGCATGATGGGATTAATGACACAGCGGTTAACACTGAAGGGATATGTGGAGCCTAAGGCTGATGTGTAAGACTGTCAGGGCTGCTAGATATCACACCTCTCATTTCGAACCCTTGGTAATCGTGTGCTGGCTGTACAGGGAGTGTCATCTGCATGACAATTATTAAGTTGCTATATGCTAAGAGCAGAATAGAAGTGGCACTAAGCATGATCACTGTCATCACACAGTTTCAGAAACAGCGCTGAAGACACTTTATCAGCATCATTTAGCGAATTACTTGGTACAATTAAACTGAAATTTACCAATTAGATTTCTCCCAAGTGATGCTATGTACATGCCCAAGGCGTGCAGTTTTTCAGAAGTACTTAGTAAAAGTGACAGAGACACCCAGACAGAGTTGTCTCTTTTTAGCGGCAGGTCTTTGAAATGTGTATCAGTTACACATTGATAAACCTATTAAGAAGATAAAATATTTACCGAACACTTTGTCTAAATGTGCGTGGCTTGTTTGCATTTGGTTCACATCTGGCTGAATTAAAAGTACAGAGGAATGGTACAGACTGTTCCAGAATGTTAACGGTTAGAAAACAGACAGGGCCATACGTTGGATAAAAAACAAATGAATTGACCAGTTCATATAAGAGCAGGGCTTTGTGCACAGTAAGACAATTATGGGAATATAGGAACTTATATACAGTCTGCGTTAATTATATGGGTTAATATCTCACTCTGAATAGAGAAAGTAATAAAATTTGCAAATTAGCTAGAGAAAACCCAGAAATAATCTCGCTGTCCGAAAAAAGTTCAACTTGGATTTGAGCAAGAGACAGTCCATGAAACAATTCACAGCTGCAGCTACTCCCTGACTTATTAACTAACTTTGAAAATGAAAATATGCAGCAATCCTGCTAAAATTTAGAGAACACTGTTATTTAAAGGAAGCTCATTTTTCACTTCTAATCATGTAGCGTATTTGGGTTTGGCTGCTCTCCTCGACCACATCATGTCATTAAGCCCGTACAGGCAGTTCACTTTAAGATGAAGGGGAAATAACAGAGGAGACCTGAAAGCAGCAGGATCTACGAGCAGCCAGCCAGAGACCAATTAGCAAGTATCTGTTTTTTTTTTTTTTTTTTTTTTACCTTTTATTTCCTTTGTGTATAAATGAATGTGAGGGAGCGGGAGAGGAAAGGAGTGCAAGGGAGAGACAGGGGGGCGGGGGGGCGGCCCCCTCTTCTCTCTCTGCTCAACTCCTCGGCTGTGATTGCTGTAGCTCAGGCCAGCCATCAGTATGCACGGCGCTGGCTCCCCAGTCTGTGCCCGGGGCTATGGCTGCTGGCCTTGGGCTATGGAATACGTTACTCCAGCACGCTGGCCTGGCTCTCTGTGCTGCCAAACCCTCAGGATAATCCAGAGACTTGATTAAAAAAGAGAAAAAAAAAAAGCAAAGCAACCACCTGAATGAGAATCAGAGTGGCCGAGATCCGCTCTTTCTTTGTTAAATAGGCATTAAACCGCCTCATCTTCATATGATATCATCACATGATCAGCGTTTGGCATTTGGTCGGCATGGAAACATCACATACGGGGGTCACGACACCAGCAACAACAAAGAGGTAGTCTGGTGTTTTCTGCTGTCATACTGCTACGTGAGACGAATGTAAGCTCATGAGGACAATGCTAAACGTACCACTAAAGTATCTGGCGTCCATTTGCATGGCGGCATTCATAAATACAGCATGCTCCCACAGATGCCAAAATCAAACACCTGCTGACATTAACTGCAGATTGTCAATCTACTCAAGGATGTAAATGCGTGAGCATAGACTCCTGTCACACCGAAGATCTGTGGAATAATCAGCGTGGAGGGAAACAGGAGGGAACATCACAGAGAAGTTACAGTCCATGAAGTGTAATAAGTTCATTTGAGTGATTTAAAAATTTCATGAGCACATATAAAAGTAAGTTAATTTATATGCGACGAGATAAAAGAAACGACAACTAGAGTAAATGTGGAACATTTGTGCAGGATAAACAGTGAAACGGTTCCGTTATGTCCATATTAATCATGTTTTTCTGGTTTCCACTGCTCTGCATTGCTGTGCAATGTGGAACGCAGCTAGAGGGTAGAATCAAGCAACGAGAACGAAGTCCCCCCCAACTGCGAGTTTCTTTCTGCGCTTGTTTAGAGATGCAAACTTCAGTAAAATGAGGGTGGTATAGGAACTGGAAAGGACACATTCTGCATACAAAGACCAGCTCTCAGCAAAGCCAAACTGAGATAAAGCCCACACTATACCAAAGACGTGGGCTCTCCATGTTTGGGACATGGATTGTCCTTTAATAGCTTTCTGTTTCCCACAAAACTGCATAATAATTGATTGCTACACCACTTAATGTAGCAGTGAATCAATTCTCAGAAACTCCGGCGTAGGGTTTGGAAGAGTGGGGGTGGTGGTGTGAGATACTGAACGTGAGGAAATGTGTCTGTGATTCTGGCCCTCGGAGTCGGTCGGAGATCAAGCCGCTCTGCTCAATGATATCCAAATAGAAAATAAAAGCAGTGGAGGACGTCTGCCCTGCTGGGTCATGTACAGGAACCAGAATTAATTCTGGGATATTTAGTCTAATTTAGGAAAACAATGAAGATGAGAATTTCATGGAATAGAGTTTGACAAGTTTGTACATTCTGAATCTAATGCATTAATGTATTTTTGTGTCTTTGATGTGAAGCTGCTGCCCTTCCACACGCCTGCTTAACCCAGCATAACGGCTCAGGTTACGCACCTCCCTCAGGGAAACAGAAGCAAGGGTCCTCCTGGGACTCGAACCAGCAACATTCGAGTAACATATCAAGGGCTTTAACTACAGACCTCCACTTCTGCGTGTGGCCAAGATTTTTCTGCAAGGCCTACCAAAGGCGCACATAACAACAATCAATAAAGGATAAGAAGTTGCAAGTGACTTTGGGAAAGTTCATTACTGTAGGCGGCAAGGGAGAGCCGGAGGCATCGGCACTCAGCTGGGGGGGGCTGCTCCCAGCCATGGCACAGAAGTTAAGTGCCCCACCTTGGCAGACCCCTTCCTTACCCATCCCCGGTGTGGTTGCCCCTCAGCACCCTCCCCCCACTGGGTCCCCAGCTCTGCGCCTGCGCGATCCGTCTGCCACCAGTCGTCTTTTATTATTCACTCCACGTCATGTGACTCCTGCACAGGCTCCTCACATGCACAAGTCCCAAATGCTACACCACCATGAAAGAAATCGGAACATTGAGTTAGGAAAAAAAAAATACCATGAGCTGAGGGGATGATGCATGACCTTCTGATGCATCTCTTCATACTCCATACGTGGTCTTACTTATGTGTTCTATGATGACGACATAGATGGTTTGTCCAATTTACCGTTCTTATTGATTAGGTCCACACAGAGATCCCACAGCTTTGCTTGGTGCCATCAGCAGTGAGGTCAGCAGTGGCTCTGTGTTCCATCTGTGGCAGGTTGATGGTCCTTAAAGCCCTTCAGACAGCAGTTTGCTGGAATGAAGCTCTTCGAGATTCTCCTCTCTGACTGACATTACATCAGTTTTAATTGGATCCACTGGACATCCCATGGCAAAGCATGTGCACATCTCACAGAGTAGCAAAGCGTCTGTCTCTGCTGAACAATCCATAGCAAATAATCTTGTTTTTCCCTAAATTGTTTATCACTAATTGTGTCTCATTCTCCAAGATAATTAAGACAGTGCTGTAGTGTCCCTGTTTAGCTAGCATATCCCACCAGGACCAAAAGCAGGTGTTTTTCCAAGGGGGACAGAGCGGCTGATGGGAGCTGTCAGACATTCCTAAAGAGTTCTTCATTTCTGCCACTCTCAGCAGCAACGCTTCCCTTTGTCACTTTACACTGAGAAGCCCTGGGTCTAACCAGGCAGGGACCAGCAGCAGGCTGTCTAGGGGAATCACAGGCCTGTCCTCTGATAATGAAAGGTTGCCTGCCACACGTCGTAAGGGCATATTCTGATGGGGGCTGCATTTTGTGGGGCTCACCTATTAAGGCCTGCCTTTGGATTATTATAGGATTGTCTGTCTGCCCTGTGGTGCCCCCGGTCAGTCAAAGCCAGCGCTTGTACACCCGTGGTATGTCTGACTGCAAGAGCTTCTGCTCATTTTTCAATGTAAAAAGCAGGGTGTCTCCCTCCCTGTCCTATTGACACTCCCATCTTCAGTGGTAAGTTAGGTCATGAGTTATCAAATGATTCTTTTTCAAGTTTCCTTGTGTTTTAGGTTAAAAGATTGATGGTGTGCCTATGGTGGACCTAGACTGCGCCTAGGGTGGGCCAGAGTCTAGTCACATATGTCACTTCTGGCTGCTTTAGACGATCTTTTTGTCTTAAAGGTACCACTGAGGATTCCTACAGTAGCATGGAGGGTCAGTGGGGATCTGAGCATTGTAATAAAAAAACCTCAACGTCTCCTCAACATGTTTGAGGATCACGGGCAGAGACGCCTTTTGTTATTCATACGGGCGCCATAGGGGCGCTGCCGTGCAACGTAAAGAGGGGGAGCCGTGACCACAGGGGCAGCAAAACATGATCACCGGTGGGGGTTTCCGTGGGTACAGGGCTTGCCTGGGCGGGCCAGCCAGCCAGATGTCAGCGGCAGTTGGGGTGGTATCTCTGGGGTGGGATTTGCCAGCTTAGTACGTGCTACAAAGCATCACTGACAGCCAGGCAGAGAGGAACCACCAGAGGCCACAAGGGGCTTCACCAGAAACTTAAAGTCAGGACAAGGGAGTATGTGAAAATGAAATCTCAGCAACACAGTCGCCTGTCTCAGCGGAACAGTCACCCGTCTCAGTCCGCATAAATCACAGGTGTCTCTACTCCTCATAAAGATGATGCAAGACGTTTTAAACTTTAAGCATACAAAATGCCTCAAATGCATCTAAGCATATGAAAAACAATTGGGCAAAAACTCCAAAAATTGCCTTCTAAATTAAACTGAAGTGAAATGTTGTTCGTGTGTTTCAGGTTTAAGTACTGATATACAAGCAAAATCAGTGAAATCAGGAAAGAATATTAATGAATGAATATTATTAAAATGGCCTGCGTAATGAATATTTTCACATAATATGAAAACTATTTCATTTGAATTAAGTATAACTAACAAGTCATTATAGCCAGAGTCATAGTTTCCACAGTAAAAATAAATCAAATTTGCACTTAAATGCTTCTGCTGTCAGTGTGAGTTTGCTCTGTTATACTCATTTAAATTAATATCTGTTGATCAGAATAGTTTTAATTATGACTACTGTTTAAAGCACTGTTACCGTTTCGTAGATTAATTCAACATAATGCCTCAGATACATATATATTCCTATGTCTGAGACACATTTCGCCATAAACAGTCCCGCTCAACTGCTGTTATAGGGAGAAAGTGTCTGTGGGCTGGAACGCGGGAGTGGGTCTGAGGTATCATAGCAACCAACAGCCGTCACAGAAACGTGAAACAGAGAGGCACTTTAGGGGATCCAACTGGCCCATTCTCCGCTTTCAGGAAGGCTTAATCATTTCAGCTGATTTAGTAGTGCTAACATATCGCACGACAACTAGATGGGAGGCTGCACTGACGCATTCTGAAATAATTCTAAAAGCAAGACACAGAGGTTATTGATTTTCCATTTCCTTCAGTTCTCTCTAGCCATGATTAATATTGAGGATATAATGAATCAGTTTGTGCTCCTTGCATTTCCAAACTAAGAGTGTGAAACTTCCTTGATACACACGAGCAGAGGAGATTCCGGGATGCTAACATAGAGTGCTGTAGTACATTAAGTCAAAACATTTAACAGGCAGCGCGTCATTTATGCAAATGTAGCTCGGCGGTTCACCAGCAAGGGGACGTGACCAGCTCTCCATGCTGGGCATTCTCCCTGCCCTGTTTTAAATGCAGGTGGAAGGGCATAAACTCTGTGAGCATGCTACTCCAATGGGATGCAGTGTGGATGACAGGCCTGAGGGCTCCTGCGCAGCCACAGGGCCAACCGTGGGAGCCGGCAGGCCAGGAAACACGGCCGCCCTTTTTCATTCTTCAGCTCCATGCTTGGGCAGATGCAACATTTTTATCTCCCATTAGTGCTATGATTCAAAAACATACCAGCCGACCACATCCCATAACCTTTGCCAACATAAACAATGGACCTTTCAGCAGTACTTGATGGGAAATATTTCTCTCGGAGCTGAATACTTTTTGCATTTCAGTCTGGTCATTGCGGAAAAAAAAAACATAGCAGAAAAAAAGCATAGAAAAGAGTTTGAATTCAAAACAATTTTGGTGTCATTGAAAACTACCTAAGAATAAAATAACCTGACAGAGTAATTAGCTTCTGCTTAGCTGGCTATTGGCAGTTGCTATTAAAGGTTAAGCACCTTCTGATAAGGATTAAGTAATAAGAACGAGTAAGAAAATAGTAAAGATTCAACTGAAGGGAACATTGTTGATTTGCCTCATGCGTTAACCTCAGGAAATATATAGACATTCCATCTGTGTCTCTGTGTTCCACTTTCCCACCTGTAGGTGGCACTACTCTACCACAGAAAGACGCAGGTCCACTGTGCTGTGCATATCTCAGTGGGATCAGGTCTGGGGCTACTTTCTGGATCTAATTAGACAGAAGCATATTTTTACATGTTGGTTTGCCGGTTGTCATCGAGCCATTTCCACACAGTGTGATGCAAAAGGCGTCTTGCTGCAACTTTGAGGCGAACGGAAGCAACGGCATCTCCCCAGCTCCGGTGGGTAATCATGTGAACAACTAATTATGGCAAATAACCGGCATTATCATTTCCAAAGCAATGTGTTTAAAAGCAACTGCTGTGATAAACATTATTTTGTATCTTATGTGAACACAATAAAAATATAACAAAAAACATTGACATGGTTCATCTAAAGTGACCTTTTTTACCTTTACAAAGTTTCTTGGAAGATCACTGAAGGTGATACTGCAGTGGAAAGGGCCAAACATGATTCTGGTGGTAAACATTAGTTATGTACCAGTACCCTGAGTGGAACATGGCAGAAAAAAGCGAAACAGGCCTGTTTCGGATTGGAGGGCTCTGCCGATTCAACAGCTTTATAACCAGGTCAAGTTCCTGAAGATGTTAGTGAGCCTGGTGTAGAATCTCACAACAAAGGAGTGAATGGCGAGCGGCCGGCATGCCGAGGTTATGTCAGGCAGGGAAGACAATCAGCCAGCAAGGCTAGGAAGGCGCTTCCTTCCAAATTAATTAAAGGGAGGCTCAATTAAGAGCACCGTGAAAAGCAGCCTGCACCACATGCCTAACCAATCAGGGCCTGCCACGCGGAGCCCCACTCGCGCACCGCTCATTTTCATCTTGCCAAACTTAATTGTGATTTTTCAGGACGGACGAGGCGATTGGAATGACAGGGTGAAATTAGCGGCATGTGTACCGACGGTCGGGCGGTCTTTGAGAGGCGGACGCGGGCAGTTTGCTGCTCCTCTGACCCTGCAGCGGCTTGTCCAGCGGTGAACGTGCAGCGCTAATTCCCTGTCCTTCCACTCATTTATTCCGCTTCTACGTCTTTATGCTCACCTTTATTATGGTAATTCCCAACACTTGCAGTCCGCCTATTTTTAAGGCCAACATTGTGTTTTTTTTTTTTTGCTGAATTGCAAAACCATTTCCACCGGTAGCCTCGTGTCCTTCTCTATGCACTTTTAAAGGGTTATATGTTGATACAATGAAGGATTAAATTTGCATATAATGACTTTGTCCTCATAGTTCGCAATGCATTCCCTGTATAGACACTATATGGATTATGAAGTTCACGTAAAGGTAGGAACATCACCAGTGCTGGGACACAGACCCTGAATAAAAAACAGAAAATGGACTAAAGCCAACAGAAAATAAATGTAATGTCAGAATTTATTTTGTTTTCCAGAGAAACACACACAGAAAGTGTTTGTGTGACCTTTAGCATCTGAAGAAACAAACATAGGCAATTCCTCTTTATCGTTTCGAAATGACGTCTCGGGGAAGTTTATTAAGCAACCCTGACACTGTGTCCCTAAGCAGGACACTCGATGCATAAATGGAGTCCAGACACTGGCGTGACCCGGTACCAAGGCAACACCATGGAAACGGCTCCACGGCTCCGACGGTCAGAGGGCCGGGGAGCACAGGCAGTCGCCAGAATGCAGCCGTGTTTGCTTGTTTTTAATAATTTATCTCCTCTAGTTATTACAACAACATTAGCTAAGATTAAACACACATTGCTCATTGCCTTGGGAGTACAGGCCACCAAGCGCTCATTTCCTGCTAAAGAACGCTGGCCAACCTCGATTGACCTTACCATATTCCCATCGCCGTGTCCCTATTTTTAAGACAAAGCTTATTGAGCTACCTCAGCTGTAGCCTATGTGAGGGATTTAACATCCAAAAAGGTCCCATTTTAATTAGAAGCATTTATTCCTCAGCAGTGAGTCCTGCAGACATACTTAAGCAGCATTTTCGAATCAAAGCTGCTTAAATAAAAATACACAATACACTTTAGGATTATTTTGAAAAAAATACCCGCTTGTAAGTTGGAGCTTATACTTTGCGGTGGTGGTGGGGGGGTTGGGGGACGGCGTGATGTTTTTAAATATTGCCCCCAGGTGATGCTTTTTGATGAAAACTGCCACGTGCTGGATTAGCACTATGGTAATTTTTAGAGTAGCCAAATAACTCCCAATAGATGGGAAACAAGCATGAAATTCCATCTAATATCACAAAGAAGTGCTTTCATTTTTACTGTTCAATTAATTTCCTTTCAGTTTTCTCCATTGCTGATATGGAGGGCGGTGTCAGGCTGTGCAGCCACGTCAGCAACGCCCAGGCCCTCAGAGACGGTCATCATGTCACTGATGACCAGGCCCGCAGACGGCCAGGCCTGCGGCCACAAGGCCACATCACCGACCGCCAGACCTGCAGATGACCAGGCCCCAGCCACACCAGCGACCTATTGTTAATTTAAAGCCTGTCTTGGTGGCCACAGGGGACTGACAAGGATGGTGGCCCTGTGCTTCACGAAGGTGAGGCCTGGAGGACATCTGAGGGGCACGCGTGCCTGATCTTTGGAGGCAAAACATCTACCCACTCTATAATAGCTGCTGAAAGACTCAGACACAGCCAGCAGCTGTACACCAACTACCTCTGCCTCTTACAATTATTTAGCCAAATTGTACAAAATAATACATTATGTATTTTTAACTATCTCTTGTGAAACTGCTGCCGAATTTATGCTAGAAAAACCATACAAACAAAACAAAACCATAGATTAATTCAAACCAACAAAGTAATCAAATCTCCCTATAAATTGTTACTGAAAGTCAGGGGCCAGTTTTTTCTTTTACCAGATTTACCAACCTTCAATGTGGTTGAAATATAAAGTGCCAGCTGGCTATATACACATTTAATTTGAAACCATTCACTTCGATTGAACTGATAGCCATGACAGGGAAGTATCAGATAATCTGACAGCAGGAACATTCACCAGAAGTATATGAGGCTGGACTGTGTGAAACAGAATAAGCAGGAGTTTAATGTCCATTGGTCTGCGGCTTTAAAGCAAGGCGAGCTTACAGTCATTTGTTTCAAAATGGTAACTTAATGCAATAATGTTTTGAAGCCCATTGTTTTGATGAGGTAAGAACACCCACTAGAACTCCACTTACAGGGTGAGAACATAATATTCCTGTCCATCATTTTAAGTAGCTGGCTAGCACAGGTTTCAGTGTTCGGAAATCAAATTAGTCTCCTAGACATCCAATTTGTGTTTTTGTTTAGTCAAATGCGCCCGCTGCCATATAGCTAGCTGTAGGGGACAGAGGGGGGCAAATTCATTCCTAACTAGCCTGCCCCCTAGAGGCCTTGGTTTACTCTGTGGTACCTTTTTAAGAACCCAATTGACTTAAACCATGATCAGATTATGAGAACAAATATACACAGTGCCCCGAGATTTTTGAGTGTTTTTCTTTCGCAGAAAAGTTCTATTTACCTGAACGCTCCATTCCTCCCTTGGAATTCAGCAAAGAACATCCGTGGGTCACATGGATTCCTGCTGTTTGACTGGCTATTGACACGTCTCTGTCGATGACATCACCCTAGAAGGGTTAGGCATTTGCACAGTGACTGATTGATTAATTGACTGCTTTTTAACGGACACATAATTGGCGACAAGGACCTTTCAATGGAGTGTCATTAGCTTGGATGTTCAGGATCTAATTTTCCATTGGCTGCAATTCCAAAGAGAGGGTAATGGGACCAAACGAAACAGTCATTCTTCATGTTTACTTACACGGAGAACAGAATTACATGATCTATCTGTTGAAGTCTCATTTTAATCAATTTTTCAAAATAAAAAGAAATAACAAAATCCTGAGAATGATAATTATTCATAATAAACCTGGGATCCAATTAATCAGAGCAGAAAGTCCAATCCCGGAAGGTGCATAAGTAATATGTGCCAGTGTAGAGTTTGCCGTACATATTCCTAAGTGCATTATTTATTTATGGCTTCAGATGTGTCTGACTCTTCCAAGGTGGTGTGCATCTTTCCCAAGGCGCTAAGAGACTTTAAGTTGTTGATTGTTATCAGTTATAGACCGATCTTCCTGCTCCAAAATATAATCACTTACTGCTGGAAAGAGAGCACAGAAAACCTACGGAACATATTAGCTTTTGAAGTGGAAGATTTTACCCCCTGTGCTACATTGTTTGCTCAATATTTAGAATGACTGTATATTTAGTCTGTAGGTCAATCCTATGAATTCTAATATTGTGGACAAACAGTAGTGTACCTATTTAAGTTTTAACCAGAATGTTGCAGTCACTCTGTGGCTGACTTTTTACTCTCGTTAACAGCCAAACTCAGGTCACCATTGCTGCACTGTGGATGTCCTATAACAGGGGTGGCTAATCTTATCTGCAAAGGGCCAGTGTGTATTCAGGTTTTCGCTGCAACTCCCTAATTAAATCACTAATTAGAGGACTGATTGGCTGAGGAGTCCTCACACCTGGGTTTGAACAGCTGACCTACAGGTTATCCCAGAGACCTGCATACACACCAGCCCTTTGCGAATAAGATTGCCCCCTCGTTCTATAACAACATGCAATCGTGTCTCATGCTCATCACTGTGCTGTAAAGCCAAATATTTCCTTCTAGAAATTACTGAGCAACAAATGACTCCTAAATCTGAATAGCAGATCTTGCTTGCACGCGGCGCAATTAGCAAAAGTGCTTTGTGAATGCTGTGCTATATCAGTATCAGTTCCTTCGTAGAGAGTGTGGGGGGCAGGGAAGCGTTCTGCTGGCCGGATCCATCTTCAGCACGTGCTCGATGCACAAAGAGCAGGCGCTGGCAGAAGGCCGCCGCGTCCATGACACCCCCACTACAGGCGGACCCCGTTGAAGGCCGCCGCATCCATGACACCCCCACCACAGGCGAACCCCGTTGAAGGCCGCGCTCCAGCCTGCTGCTTGGACTCTTTTTAAACATCCATTAATGTGGAATTACTCCAATTACAAGCCTCCCTTGCACCACGGCCCCCATCCGCCACCCGCACGAGATGGCGTGCGCCTTCTGGAGCCAATCAGCCATCTCCTCGCTGCCGCCAGCAGATGTAAGCAATTTACTTCTGATTTCTTCATATTCAGTGTGAGACGAGCTCCTGGCGACCCCTGACCCCGGAGCCTGCTGGATTCTAACCCTATCAAATTAAACTTCTCTGCTCACTTATTCCCCAGCGCTGTGTTGGTGCTAAGCAGCCACCCCGCTGCATAGCAACGCCGGCCGGACGTGCCTGCTCATACACCCAGGCTCATCAGCCGCTATTAAGGAAAGTATACAGTGCTCTAATTGGATGAGATTCAGCTAAGGAAGTACAGTTAAAGGTCCTTTTCTACCGTGCGCCTGTAGCTCTTCAGAATAATTTCTTTGTCCCCTGAAGCTGGTGCCTGTTAAACAGGGCCAAAGTTACAATCCTGCCTGTTTCCTGGTGCTGGGGAACGAAGAGCATCGCACTGAGAGGAGAGCCTGGGATCATGTAAACAGCGGCCCAAGGCCCTGACCATTCTGCTCCGACAGCAGCGGATCTTACTTTATGTCGCTGGAAATACAACCCCCCCCTCCGCCATCTTCTGTTACCTGGCCTTCCTGCTAAGCAGTTTTAAATATTTTCACAAAATTTATCAGGAATTATGCATAAATGACTAAGAGCCGTCATATGCCGTTACAATAACAATGTTGAATGTAGGCCTTTAATTAGTATCTAGATTGTTTTAATTATTTTAATGTTCTGTCCACACTACACAGACACGGGTGTTTAACAGCTGAATCGTCTGGGCCACAAACAATTGATTTATTTCCCTTTTGAACTGGTTGTGGTAAGAGCATATCCCAGTGGCTTCATAAAGATAAATATTTTCATTTTTGTCAGTGTAGAAAAAAATTGAAGATCAATATACAGTTTGCCATTCTCCAAGTATAGGAAAACATTATTAAACATTTTCAATGAAATCTGATTCTCCTAAATCGCTTCTTATCTTTGCATAATCAAGAGTGTTTAGTTGATTATAAATTAAGCAGTCAAAGGCAGAAACGCACAGTATGTATCTCCAGTTAAGAACTTATCTATTACTTGTCTATTAGGTAAGTATCATCACCAGTTTTTTAAGTGAATAAAAACTATAACACAGACAGACACAGGCTTGCTATTTAAATGTGACAAAGATGATCTTGCTAAGGAAAAGGTAATTATTCATGTCGGATCACCCTATATGAGCACTATTGTACAAGTGGAAAGCCCACACACTCAAGGACTAACTGGAGCGTAATAAACGCTGCCATTTTGTGCGTAAGCGAGGATCAGGGTTTCACCTCTGGCTGTCAGCCAGCATTACAGCACGGGGCTTCTGGAACAAGGAGGTTTCCTAGAGCTGCGGAACCACGGCTAAAGGCTGCCGCTTGTTGTTGTGAGCAAATACGCGGCAGCGCTAGGAGCCAGGCTGCGAGATGGGGGCTTAATGGTGAGACCTCATTGTGGAGTGCGGTGAATGTGGCCCCGTTTCAGAGAGACAGCTGTGCTGCACAGAAGAGAACCGGGGAATATGTGGTCGCTTACCATCCAGGGATCCATTGAGCCTTTCACCCTCTTTGCAATGCAACTCTTAAACTTCATTTTGCTCAGGCAGAAAGAAGCAGGTCAGCTAATGGAGAATATGCAGCAGCAGCCGCAACCTCTGTCACCCGGAAAGGCGCCACATTTAGACACCAGCGTCTCCGAAGGCAATCACCAGGCTCCACGGATGCACACGGAGCTATAAAACAAGCAAATAACACCTGTCTGGGCCACCCTTTGGGACATGGCTGGAGGTCGCTCTGCTACGCTCCGGCGGGGCCAGCAAGGCGAGCAGGTTTCCTCCTGCAATTCTCCTTCTGTCTGGCCGTCACCTTTGGAGACACGGCGCTTCCAGAGGTGCCCCGGGTGTCACCGCGGACACAGAGTGCGCTAACAAGCACCAATCGAAACAGCCCCGGGCGCAAAGGGCTAAACAGCACGCTTGGGCCCACGCGGCCGACCCCAGCTGACCCCGCACCCCCCAGCTGTGATCCTCATTTACAAGTCGGTCACCTTTGCAACAACTGGCATTTACAAGGGTCTATATCAAATTTCTGTCATAGAAACTGCAATAAAAGCCAAGGGATCATTCTAATAAAGTTCTCCCAGTCCCTAGATCCATGACTTTGACATGCGGGTTGTGAGTGCATGACCCGTATTAGAAAACAATACCTGCTACATAAAAGTGAAAGAAGGTATATTTAGCTGAAGGCTCATGCAAGCGTCAAATTGGGAACGGATGATATGAATGAATTCCTCCATTTCTGAGCTCCGGTTTTCTTTCTTTGGAGAATACGTGTGTATCCTTGTATGATCCACCACATCACATTCGTACATCTGTGGAACCAGGCTACATAAATGGAAATTTAAATTCTCCTGAACTCACTCTCACTCGCTCTCCCTCTCTCTCTCTTTTTAAAAGACAACTATTGTTATTCATTTATATTCCTTTATATTCTTCATTTATATTCTATCCATTTAATGTGGACTCTGAGAAAACAGGGAATGAAAATTATGTTTATTTTTTTTTGAGAAAAAAAACAATTACCTTGAAACAGCCTGTTTAATAAATGAATTTGTTTTTAGGATTCTATTCCATTAGGTCTCTCATCATTAGCAAACTGAAAAGCCAAACCCCTTAGTTTTTAAGTTTAAATGTTAAGCTTGAAATTGCAACAATTAACTGTATCTAATTCAACTGTGTCATTTTTCCCCTAAATATCCTAAATTGGTGCAGTGTGCCAAGAAGCCCCCAAATCTGCATTCACAGCAGTTAATAGTTTAAAACACGCCAAATGTGTCAGTCAGTAGAGCCGTGACAGGCGACAGAAGTGCATTGTTGTCAGCAGCCTTTCCCTGGCATATGTGCGGAGCCTAACAGAGCTGTTACTGCAGAGACATCTCAATAAAAGTGAAAAAGAGGTTTCTGGCACTGACCTTCTGGCAAATTCTAAATGCCCCTAATAGGGGTGACATAATGGTCCATTTTATGGCTAATCAAATTCCCACGGAGCTAAAGAGCCGTAAAGAACCCAGGATCTGCGTTTGGACAGGTGTTGGCCAATGTTCGGCCGTTTCCCATTAAATGGGTATTTTGTTATCAGGGTGGGAAAAAAAAATCATATTTTTATTTGATTTTTATACTGCTGCGCACACAGTGCGATTGTCTACAACCCAGCTGGACATTTGGGCCCCTGAATTTCAGCACTAAGCGTTAACCCCTTTGAGCACTGGAAAGCCAGAGGCACGTGTCAACAACGGACAGTCATTTTATAATACACTTGTTAAAGCGATCGCTACGTGGCACTTACAGAAACGAGGGGGAGTTCCTAGGATACCGAATCGGTCGCATAGGAGGGAAAGGGCCAATTATTACGAACTTCCCCACAGTGATAAATCTTCTACAACGGCATGTATGGAACAGCAGTATTACATTAATGTGCATTACAGATGCTTTTCAGCGAGCCACACTTCCGGAAATCCAAGTTTTATTGCGTTCATTTTTAACACACTCTCTGGTGAAAGTGTATGGAGACGCACACACTCATACATACAGTACATGCATACACACACACACTCATACATACAGTACATGCATACACACACACACACTCATACATACAGTACATGCATACACACACACACGCACACACATACTGCACATACATGCACACACACACACACGCACGCACATACTGTACATACATGCACACACACACACGCACGCACATACTGTACATACATGCATACACACACACACGCACGCACATACTGTACATACATGCATACACACACACACACACGCATACACACATGCGCGCACGCACACACACACACACACCTACATACAAACATAAATGCATGCATACACACATACTGTACATACATACACACACACACACATGCATACACACACATACACACACACACATGCACATGCACACACACATATACATACATACATACACACACGCACACACATACAGTACATGCACGCACACACACACACACTAATCTTTAAAGAAAGACCCAGATGCCACAACAGGCTCACATCAGGGTCTGACAGAGGGGGTTCAATCCCCGGTCAGTCGAGGCGGTTGAAGATGAATCTGTGCACAGGCCGGGCTCTGTGTGCAGGTGCCCTCGCGATGCCCCGCACGCTTTCATCCCCGTCCACTCCCACGCGGCCCCACTGGCCCTGCCTGAAACCCACCAATCAGGGCACAGGGGGGTGGCGGCTCGACGGGGGCACATCAAAGCGCCCTCTCGGCGCGAGGCTCAGGGCTAATGCTGTGGCACGACAGAGAGGAGCAGAGAAGAAAGTAAAAAAAAAAAAAAAAAAAAAAAAAAACTCCAAATGGAGCCTTTCTTGCAGAAGGGCACCCAGAGAACAAAACCCTTTCATTCTCCTCAGAGCCCCCCCGTATTATACCAGCCTCACATACAGCCACCGAGATGAGGTTTCAGGCGCCTTAGCCAAAGGCCCCCTTGAGCGTATGAACAAGAGGGATAATTTAATAAAGAAAATCCAATCTTCCAGTTTGGAGAACAAAGTTGGTTGTGAATGAGGCCTGTATGTCTCCTTTTTCTTTTTCAAATGATCATTTCATAGCTGCAATCCAAAGATCCAGATGCCGTGTGTCTGAGGCTGGCCTCCGTGCGACAGACGGCGTGGGCCGCAGTGGTGAATGGGCCGTGCAAGTGTGGCACACCGCGAGTCCCCCCAGCAAGCGGGTTTATACAAAGCATGCGGGGGGAAATGGGGATGGGAACCAAAGAATGGGATGTGTGGACCTTGGGTTCCTGTCAATAACACACATTGACGGCGCTGCGGGTCATGCTTAAGGACAGTAGGTCAGGTGACAGCACAGTACAGCGCAGCAGGAAGGCGACTGACGGGGACGTGGAGCGAGGGAGCGCCCCCTCAGTCAGGAAACAGAGAGCAGGCCTCCATCATCTCAAGCCAAATGTCACGCATTTCAACAGGAGAGTTACCTCTAGAACCTTTTCTACTCCTAATGAAATAAAATCTGAATAACCTATAAAATATTCAATAAAGATACTTGAGAGGCATTTAAGATTTAATATGAACAAAAAAATGTCACTTAGGAAATGTCACCATTCCTCAGTCTCTGCATAGTGTAATTCCACTTCTACCTAAAAGAACAAAGCATGAGAACTGCAAAAAAACACATTTAAATACGTATATATGTACAAACGAATCCTCACAACGAATCAAATATCTAAACTGGAAAACTGTGTGTACTCACTGATACCATAGACATGACATTTTAAACCATTATGCTAAGAAGTTGAACAGCACAAGAGTGATTCTAACCTGTCCCTATTCTCTGCTATGTCTCATAAGCAAATCTGTGAGAATTTCAGTCAAAACTAATAATTGTTTCTAAAAAGTTTATTATAAAATTAAAATAAGCGACTGTTTGCATGTGTAAGGGAAGAAAGCCAGCTTGGGTGGAGAATGCCTTCCAGTCGAAAAGCTTGATATGAGAGGGCCGCAAAAGGAATGAGGTGTTTACTACACGGGCAATGGCAGTAAAATCAGCCACTTTGTGTCGCTATAGAAACAGAAAGTGACATCCATGTTTCCTCCAGCGACCTGTGTGAGGATTTAACAATTCCCTGCTTGTAACATTTCAGAGCATAATCTGAAATTGCAAGCTGGTCTTTTACAAAATGGCCTGGTTTTGATTTTACCGTGTGTTTTCCATTCTTGTCCCTGCTGGGAGGAGCAGGCCAGCAGAGAATCGATACGGAAATGCAGCGTAATGACAGAGCAACGCTTTACGCTGTTATGTACAGATGGGAGTGGGACTAAAGAAGATTGCTGAATTTATGCTTACTTCAAGACACTGACAAGCAGCTTTCCCCTCAGCATGAGTAAAATGAGAGTGCTCTGATGCTGATAAATAGTGTTTGCACTGGTGGAACACCACAGAGTGAGACATCACAAGGTCATTCTGCTAAATTCATTAGTTGTTTGTGCAGGATAATGGGTAAACAGATCACACCCAAAACTACTGACTGATCCTCTGACCCTACTGACAACCTCTGCACTTGGTCCTGTGAGGTGGTGAGGAGTAAATCACTATTACTTGCTATGCCACTATTTGCATTCGTGGAGAAATTAGGCAATATTGATGGGAATCAGTAATCAGGAGGCTGGGGATTAGGTTTACGACCATATGTTTAGGCCTAGAGTAACAGGAAAATGTATTTGATTTGGGTTGCTTCCCTGTGAGTAATAAAACAGACAAAATACACTCATTGACCTCTTTATTAGGTACATCTTGCTAGTACCAGTTTGGACCCCCCTTTTCCTTCAGAATTCCTTAATTCTTGAAATATTCCTCAGGCTTTTGTCCATGTGGACATGATAGCACCACACAATTGCTGGATATTTGTCAGCTGCACCTTAACGATGCAAATCTCCTGTTCCACCACATCCCATAGGTGCTCTGTGGAATTGAAATCTGCTGACTGTGGAGGCCATTTGAGTATGGTGAACTCAATGTCATGTTCAAGAAACCAGTCAGAGATGATAAGAGCTTTGTGACACGGCGTGTTATCCTACACAAAGTAGCCACTAGAAGCTGAGTACACTGTGGTCATGAAGGGATGGACAGAGTCAGAAACAATATTCAGATAGGCTGTAACATTTAAACAATGTTTCATTTGATACTAAGGGGTCCAAAATGTGCCAAGAAAACATCCTCCACGTCATCACACCACCAGCCTAAATTGTTGATTCAAGGCAGGATACATCCATGCTTTCATGTTGTTCATGCCAAATTCTGACCCTACCATGTGAATTTTGCAGCAGACAACACTTTTCCAATCTTCCATTGTCCAATTTCAGTGAGCCCATGCCCACTTTGGCCTCAGCGTCCCTGCTGTGGTCCATCTGCCTCAAGGTTCGATGTCTTGTGCATACAGACACATTCTTTCGCATACCTTGGTTCTTCTCCATTTTGGTGTTTGATGTGAGCATTAACCATGTTTCTGCATGATTTTACACATAGTGCTGCTGATATGATTGGCTGATTAGATACTTGCTTCAACGAAGCAAGTTCAACGGACGTACCTAATAAAATGGCCAATGAAAGTCCACAGTTGGCTCATTGATTCCTCATTCCGTATACATCAAATTAATGTTGATTACTTATGCTATTATGCATATTACACAAAATATTTTATGTCACAGTGACAAGTTGGTCATTAACATTATCATATTTCAGACAGATAAGAGGAGAAAGTCATGACATCTAAAAAAATGGCATAAGAAGTTACAACACAAGACAGGACCATAATCCTTGGAGGAGGAAAATGTTATGTCATCCAGCAAGTTGCCAGAGTGCCCTGTAAAGACTGGCATCTCAGGCAGACTGGCATCTTTGCATTAGCCTCCGTTCTGTTTGCTTTCCTGGCGCGGCTCAGCGGGCGCCGGTCTATGGGTCCCCAGCATTAGTGTCAGGGTGCCACCGTCGCAGACCTGCCAGTGCCGTGAAGGGGAAATGTGCACGTCTGAGCTGCATGAGATGCCCCAGAGGAAGTGTACCACCTTGGCGTCCCAGATAGTGAGGACGGTGCAATGCCCGGGTCGCTGGCTTTGGCGGGCAGTGACCTTTCCCGCCTCCTGGCCGGTGGGCGTGCGTGCGATGGCTGGTCGGCCTATCACTCTTCCCTCATTGTTTGCTGAGGTGACAGCTGGCATCGGGCGATTTGTAAAAGCCCTTTAAAAACATGCAGGGCCTCCATCCCCAGCTACATTAAAGTAATTAGCTGCCAAGCCAGTGGAAGGCACTCCCCCGCTGCGTGCCAGCGAGGCTCCGGATTGAAGCTGCCGTCCTGTTTGACACATCTGGGCATGGGAGAGTAATGAAAACAGCTGCTTCACCACATATGGCAAAGCCAGAGCTGGCAATGTGGCAGTGCCTCGTGCCAACCTCGGGCAAATTATCCGTCATTAATCCCGGGATCTGAGCAGCATATAAGCCACTGCTAATCGAAACATCTGGGGGTCTGGGTGGAAGACGTGTCTAAGCTGGGGGAAAAAAAACATCGTTAAAGCTGGACAACAAAGAGGCAGGGCAGATCGGGCTGAGAAGGTACCTGGGCATTTAGACACGAGCAGTGCTGTAAAGCACAGGGAGCAGAGTCGTGTTTTGGGGCATTGGAGTGCAGCCTAGAAGATTTAAGCGCAACGGGGAAAAACGCTCTCACAGCTGTGGGCCTGATTCTTCTGGCTTGGTGAATAGGACACAGGAAAAAGCCCATGAGATTCACTGAAAACTTTTCTTGTTTCTTTATGTTAGTGTCTGGAGAAGCTACATTTACGTGAAGATTTAACATGCAGTAAAAGAGCAATATGAGAGAGAAATGCCCTGGTACCTAAAAGCCAGACAGATAAAGAAAGAACAAAAGAGGGTGTCATCCTGTAAGGTGGCTCCCAAAAAGCATCATGACGGATGCACAGGGATCTTGTTGAATGTTTATACCAGACACAGAGACTCCAGGCATATGAAAGATCCACCTTAAATTACTGACTTTTTGCTAATTAAATTTTGCACTTACAATGCAGACTCAGGTTGTACGTAGACTTTTGATATTAGAAAAGACGTTGGCTTAGGATGAAAAGTATGGATCACATTTTGTGTGAACTCTTTCCATGTATTAGATGTACTTACCTTAAAAAAATGAAGGATAAAAACACTTATGTACGTTAGGTCTGGACAGGTGGAGCCTGAAGGCTGAAGCTTAATGAATATATATTACTGCGTCCCATATACACTCACCTAAAGGATTATTAGGAACACCATACTAATACGGTGTTTGACCCCCTTTTGCCTTCAGAACTGCTTTG
>JABFDZ020000022.1:12714641-12729573 GCA_019775955.2 Pollimyrus isidori
CAGGAGTCATGTAGCGTATTACATTTCTGAGACAGTAATATTGTAAGGTAAGGGATTACTTTTAAATGACAGTAACACGTAATCTGTAATGTATTACAGTTTGGAAGTAACTTGCACAACACTGATAATCAATATACTTTAGCGTGATATGAAACTTCTTTATTCTGTGGAAACGAAAGATCCATCTGTGGGCCAGATGTAATAAGAATCATAAACATATGTACAGTACATATATAAACATATATAACTATAAATAAAAGCTTGTGTCACCCTTTGATCGCTATCACCCAATATCTAACAAGTAACTGGTTAACAAAACCACATACAGTGTAAACCGCATCCACATATAGTTATATAGTGATCTCTATGGGTTGATATAGAAACTGAATTTGAATGTTATATATTTGAATATGCAGTTATCCGCATTACGAAACTGAATCTGAATTCCAGTAACTCGAGATACCAGTTATCCTACCTCGAAAAATTTAGTTTGAAAATTCAATTTCAATTTAGGTGACAGACATCGGGGTCCTTGAGGAAAAGTAATCGGCAGCAGATTCACACCGCAACTCATTTCCACGTTTACGGCAGTTCTGTGGGTAGGGGTAAAGAGGAGGCGTGTGCCGGGGTGTAGCAAGCGCAAATGCGGGATGATATACGTAATAAATATACCGTATTTAAGTAGTAACGGCATTGCTGCCGCCGTTCTCATGGCTAATACATTAACGAAACTTTTATTTCTCCACTTCCTGCACTGCTTTTACAAATCACCATATTAACGCCAGTCCAATCAATGCTTCCGGTTATTAGCACAGTACACAGAACGCTGTAGACATGCACCAGACCAGAAACATACCACATCAAAACCCGCTTCAGTTTGTCGTATCTTTTTCTTCCGCGCCAATAAGGAGTCAGGGGCCGCTTGTGTGGATCTTCAGATTCAGCCTTTATTGCAACAGTGAGGTTACAGCCAAGGCTGGACACCCTGCAAGAGTAGAGTATGTCCACTACTGTTTTACACTATTTTTTATACATTTTCTTATCGTGTAACAATATCTTGTCACTTAAGCATCATCATTTCTTCAACCATTTACCGTCGTTGTTTTCTCCTTTGATCAACACCTACCATAGATGCTGTTTGTCAATCATCTCCTTTACTATTTGGTCCCAAGGCTGAACATAATGGTGACATGATCATGTCTAGTTTTTTTAAATACCCAGTTGCGAAATCTCGTCCTTCAGTAGCAAGCCTTGCATCGGTCTTTGTCAGTCACGTGTCTGCACTGTATAACACGCCCAATTCTCCATTTTGAGTGTATCGCGGATGTAAACACATTTGATTAATATTTCATATTCAGTGATTTTTGTCCACAAAAAGTTAACATTTTATGTAATGAGTTCTATGCAATTTTTATTACCAAAACACGCTAGTAATGCAGGTTTTTAAGAAAGGAAGAGTCAAGAATAAAATAAAAATGTCATTGCATGGACATAACTTTATTGGTTATATTTACATTCTCTATGCATTATGAAGTGCTAAATAATATTCCATACTCACATAAAATTAATACTGACTTCCACCTCATATCGGCGAGATAGATATTTTAAGATATATTTAGCATAAGCACTGACAGAAAGCCAGATGAGATGAACAGGTGAGCCTTGATTTAAACTAAAATAGAAGTAAAATTAATATCTCTAGCTAGTTTTGCGTCAATCTACAATATTAAAAAAAACCAGCAGAAACTAGCGTTCATTTAACCACATATACTACTATATAGTAACGTATAGTTACGTATGGTTAATGTTTATGCTATTGCTTGTGTATAAAGCTTATTCTCATATGTATCATAAGGTAATGACAAATCTGCAAATCCAGCATTTGTTTTTCTGACATCCTGTCACGCCATGAATCTGCGGTCGATTACTTTTCCTCAAGAACCCGGATGTCTATCACATTAGATTGAAATTGAATTTCAAGAATTTTTCGAGGTAGGATAAATGCTATCTTGAGATTCAATTTAGTGATGCAGATACCTGCAGATTCAAATATATAAAATTCAAATTCAGTTTCTAGTGGCACAAATATCAGCCCATAGATCCCGTCTGTCTGGGTGAAACTGATCAGTACATGTGGGTGATCATTATAACCGTTTTTTTCCTTTTCTGTCCATGTAACTTACATTTATATGTTTATTACATGAATATAATGTGATAAAATGGACAGCGTTGTTATTTACTTAATCATGTTGACTCGATATGGTATCACGGTTTCTAACGCTTTTCAATTTACAATACTTTACAGTTAAATTACTTAACTGTGTATAACTCAAACTTTATTTTCCCGCTATGTTTTCCATGCACGCAACATTAGCATCAGGTAGTAAGCCAGAAGCAGACTGCAAGGCAATGCATTCTTATTAAAGTAAAGATCATATTTAAGTTACATGGCGTGCATTGTCCCTCAAGGTTTTATCCTTAAAGTACATATTAAGTACATTATCTATAACTGTCATCAGAGAGTGACAGGCTACACACCACAGTATACGTCACTAAAAAAAACTTATTAACGTTACTTACATTTATCAGAATCAGAAACACTTTATTGATCCCTCCATTATTCAACTCTGAAAATTTCCCGAAAGTCCCTCCCCTTCCGCTACGTAGTCAAAATAGTTTGTGCGAGTAGCTGTCATCGTTCTGCACTGCGCATTAATTTTCATATTTCTTTATTTTTACTTTCCTTATTAATTTATTTTTCTTAGCATTTCACTTTCTTATTCAGCATCCATCTCGTTATTCTTTTACAGATTTATTATTTTTTATGGCACTCCTGTAACTCCATACCTTGCACATTTCTCAAGATCAAGTTTAAAATGTACTTGAATCTGGAACATTCTGCTGATGGAACTATACAAGGGAACTATTGCTATTTATGCTGTCTTTCCATTCCCAACTAAATTTGACTCTTAACTCTTTGAATAATGGATGGATGGATGGATGGATGTCAGAGCTCCATGGACCTCAAAGTATATCTGATAAGCGGCTCATGGCAGTGCTGAAAAAAATGGAGATGGAGGAATTGCAATTATTAATGACTGTAGATTAATTTGGGGCAATTATAAGTCCAGTGATGTACCCTTTAGGTGGTAATTATAAGGAATGTCAATTAGCATACAGCTCAAATTAAAAGTGTATTAATGTCATTTTGGCTGTGTTTTCATTTGTAATTAATGCTGACGAAGGGATCATACCCCTGAAGAAGTTTCTGGAGTTCATGTGGTGAAAGAAAGGTGCACCATTCAGCTCCGTCCGCTTTTTGCACATGGGAGATGGTCTGCACAGCTTTGGGGTCAAGCAGCGCAATTTATGACTTGAGTGAGGTAGTAGAATGTTCTGCCGAGATCACCTTCCCCGAACCGCGCTATTACCAAGTAATGGCCAAGGACATTATGTGAGGTCACCAAGTGGTCCTTCTCGTCCAGAAATAATATCGTGTTAATTTAATAACATTAAGTGCCTGAGTGCAATTATCCGGGGTTTGGTCAGAGGATGACAGGTAAGTAAATACTACCTCATAGATGATGTTGGGAAGCTACTGCCCAGTGTGGCTGACATTTTAACCTTGTGTGAGGGACTCTGATATACTATATTGGATCGTCACCCTCCAGGGGAAGAAAAAATGAGATGTCCCAACAGAGCCCCAACAAACGTGGCCCTTAATGAAAGTTCTGTACAATTTGCTCTTTGCCATCTTAACTGTGGTTATTACTGTTTTAAATGGATACATCTGTCAGTGTGAAGTCTTTCATTAGCTCCCCTCATTATGGCAGAATATGGCACTCCCTCTGGACTTGCCTTTAACGTGATCATCTGCTGAAACACGCCTTAATGTTCTCAATTTGATGCTCATCTCAAAACAAATTTGTCTGAGGCAATTAAAAGATATTGCTAGGGAAACAAGCCCACCCCCCCACCCCCATAAACAGAGTTGTTTTTCTGACATTAGCTATTCTTTTTTTAAAGAAGAGCACATCTGTATACATCTCATCTCTGCATTGTATGTTAATAAGAATGCCTGTACACTGGAGGTCACACACTGACTTTGCATATCAGTAATAAGCCATAAATATGCAGGCACCATATGACTAGAGAAACTTAATGTTAAATATGAAATAAAAAGCCTAAATGTTAAATTGCAATTTCAAAGAAATGCAATAATTTTTTGGCATTGACCAAAGCGAATGCTTTTTTTGTTTTTTCGGGTGTAATGTCATTTCCTCCTTTCCCATTCAGAGCAAGTAGTGGGCGTTTCATGTGGTTTTCAGTGATCATTTCAATGTATTTGCTTTTAAATGGCATCAAAGATTCTTGTCAAGTGGAGGAATAGTCAATGAAAAGACTCTGCTCTAATGTAAATATCACACCAAATTCCTGCTGCATTCATGTGTCATAGGTGTTGATACAGAGACAAGAAAAATGCTGATAATTTTGTGAGCCCATAAACTTTATTTTCCATGCAGTTCAAATAAAAAGAAATGACTTTTGGTGTCAGGGTAATTATTTTCAGTAAAACTAGAGTCCATGCATTCCTGTGAAGGGAAAAATAAGCTTAATGTAACCTTTGTGAGGAATTTCCTTTTTAACATTCAGAAAGCTAAAATAAACCAGGTGAAATATTAAAGCATCACTGCAGAATCACTATGCAATTGACCCTAGTTCTGCCATTCTAGACTTTAAACAAAGCCATCCATCCATCATCCTCTACACCTCCTTGCCCTATGAGGGGTCACATGGAGGGGGGCCCAGAGCCTACCCTGGAAGCTACAAGAACAAGGCAGGGAACAACCCAGGGTGAGGTGCCAACCCATTGCAAGGCTCACTCACACACCATTCACACCTATGGGTAATTTGGCAACTCCAGTTCAACTTAGCATGTTTTTGGACTGTGGGGGGAAACCAGAGATCATGGAGTAAACCTACAAACAAAACCTTAAGTGCAAAATCAAGTGAATTATTTTAAACAAAAGGCCTGAGTGCAACCATTTGGACTGAAACCGTTAATCGGAAGCGTTTCTGCCTATCGCATACTGTGAAAATAAAATGACCTTTTCATTGAAAGCTCAATATGTATTCTGAAGATATATTTAAAATCTATAACATTTTATATTTTGCAGTAAATTTATAAAACAGTTGTATTAAACCATTAAAATATGTATGTGTCTTTAATTAAGCAACACCCTGGAATAGTGCGTTATTCAAAGTTGCCCTCCACTATACAACAGTAATTAAAATCCAGTTGTCTGTATTATTAACTCTATTAAGGGTAATGGGGTAATAACTGGTTTCTTACCAGCAGGGAAATTGCTTGTCTTTGTTTTTGAAGAGGACTGTTGTGGATGATGACCTATAGTCTCAGAGTTCATGAACTGAGAGCGGGCTTACAG
The DNA here is from genome assembly GCA_019775955.2 of Pollimyrus isidori. Lineage (NCBI taxonomy): Eukaryota > Metazoa > Chordata > Actinopteri > Osteoglossiformes > Mormyridae > Pollimyrus > Pollimyrus isidori. Next base: position 12,720,089 of record JABFDZ020000022.1, read on the forward strand.
AAGGAAAATGTAACCACATTCATTAACCTTTCTAAATCTGTACTAATAATAATTTCTATCTTAGAAAAAAAAAAACATTTTTCCAGGGTATGAAAATGAGTAGAATAAGTAGGCGAAGGGATCAGTCGATTGCCAACCGCAGCTAATGGCAGCATTAAATGACAGCAGAAGACGGTAAAATGCTGGTGTTTATGGCTGTTTTCTGAGTTCTAATTGCTTCTGAGCGCCTCAAAGGAGGATGTTTCATATAACCCAAGGCCCTGCTGGCCATATGGCTGTAACGCCCAGACTGGTACTCTGCCAGGGTACATCATCCTAACCCGTCCTATTACACTTGCAAAATTACCCTTTATAACCGGAACGCAAAATCACTCTGCGGTCTTCGCATCAGAAGGTCACAAAAAAGCCTGCCAGAGTGTTTTAATGGCGAATTCTGAAAAAGCGAAGCGATCACACATCACTGGGAGATACCTGTCATGCATTTTAAAGCTAAGTATTCAAATCAAATCAGTTTGTAGGCTAGTTGGTTACCCCTGATGATGACTGTTTGCAGTCATCATCTTTCAGCTTTGACCTACTTGTCCGTTGAGAGAAGTGGGTGATTTGGCTGACCTGAGGCTCTTTCAGTCTGAATTAAGGGATGCCTACCTCCTAAAGGATAAAATGGCAGGTGTGGGGGGAGGGGGGCAATAGATTTTGGTTCAAAATGGGACTCAGCTTTTTTATTTCCCATTACAGGACGATCCTGTAACATATGGAGTGTGTGTCAGGTCTCTTCATCTGCTGTGACCTCGTCGGATGTACGTGAGGCTGGCCGTTCCTGCTGTGCCTGTGATTCTCTTATGTGACTCTTATGTGACTTGTCAGTCACGCATGTGCCTGCATGTTAATGTTTTTTCCTTCACCCTCGTTTACGCACAAGCAGCCAGCAAATAAATGACACCAAATCAATCCACACTGCTGTCAAAATTGACTTTTTTTTACAGCTTTCGTCTCTCTTTACTTTTCCATAATCTGTCTGTGAATGATAGACTCTCTTTTGAAATCATTTTCATAATTTGTTTAATGCTATTTCAGCTGCTGTGCATTACCTATGGCCAGTCCTGCCCCCAAGCTCCTGGATGCCGTTCCACCTGAATATGGGTCAGACCAGGACCCGAGAAAGATAGAAGATGATGCTCACCGACAAGATTTCCCTATGCAGTTCCCATACTGTACCTATTAAATTGAGTCTAATACTGTAATAGTGTATTATATTGACATTATTACCTCATGTTATTATTATGGTGGATTTAGAGAATGATTGTGTATCTTTCTTGCTGAATCACATTGCTACACTGCATATTACATTGTTGAAATAATTAGCAAATGGTCTTCCTTAATGAGCAGGGGCCCATGGTTTGCAATTCTGTGTTTTTATACACCTTAATATTTGACCAAAGCAGCGTAGAAATGAGAAACAGATGAAGACCTTTAGACAACAGTGTTCCCCCCTCTCCCAGTCAGGTGTGCACTAGGGAGCAGGCAGAATTTTCTGTCCACCATTTCTATCACTATCCTGGATAGGCAGAGTTAGAGGCCTGTAGTTGGACTCCATTATGTCTGCCATCAGTCTTCCTGAAAGACACATTTGAATTGGTGTTTGCTAAGTGCCTGTGTATTTGATTGTGTGCCCTGTCATCCTGTCCATCCTGTCCCCTTGACTTGTGCTTTGGACTATTCCACTGTGTGGTTAATTTGGAGGAACAAATTGGACATTAACTGCACCTCTTTGGACTACTGGAGGGAACCGGAGAACTTGGAGGGATCCCCCATTTCTCAGGGAGATCATATGGATTCCAAAAACCTCACCAAACATGTCACCCAACAAACATTGGTGGTCGCTAATCACTGAAAGGACAAACCACTGTATAGACGCTCCTCACTTTCCTGTTAACTAACCTCCTGGACTTACGATCAGCTCTTGGACCAGTTGGCACTGTACACTACGCTCCTCCTCCTTTATTTGGTGAAAGAAGATTGTATATTGTTGGCAGTAATTGACCTTTATTTTGGTATGCCATATCAGTTTCATTTTACTTTGATGCATATGCTTTGTATTGTAGGTTAGGGAATCTCCAGTAGCACGTAAAGCACGGATGTGCGCCAGGTTAAAGTTTTGCTGTGTCTTATACCTTTCAAAAGCAATGGCTGTTGCACTTATCAGCCAGCTTGTTGTAACTTTGCTATGGTGAAAACAAGAACCGGGAACAGTACACTGTTTATTACAGTATACAGTACACTGCTGTAGAAACATTTATAAATATACTAAAAACGTTGTAAATGGTACAAATGTGACATTGAACACTATCTAAAGATGGCTGACACAAACCCAGTACCAGTACAGTATGCCTGAAATATCGGTAAGGGGCGACTCCTCCTCCAGTTCGCTTAACAACCCAGTGGTATGAACGGAACTGGAGTCAGGAATGTCTGTATAGCATTATAGTATAATAAAATGTAAGAAATTGTAATTGTGGAATTGTACTTGTAATTGTTACCCCTTCTTTTTAATGATCACATTAGCCCTATAAATATTGCAATGATAGATTATGCGTGTTAACATTTAAGAGAATTCCTTCCCGTGCATTCATTGGTCTATCGGTCCATTCATCCAAATCTGTGCATACAGTGCAGGGTCATGGACACCATTCCTTATAAATTCAAGCTAAACTCCATGTCTCCTCTAAACTGTTTTCATTTTGAGCTTAACTAGAGTCATCATAATGAAGAAAACTGAACAGTATGGTTGTCATAATGGCCATCTGGAATTTATTAATATATCTTCTAAGCCATTCATCCATCCAGCCTGAAACTTCTCTGAAATGCGCGTTCTATGGAGCTCAGCAAATTTCCAGAAGCCATCATGAAAGGAAGAACCCAGCATTTCCTAAAGGACTGCATTTATCATTACAGAATTTCCGTTTTTTTTTATTGCACAGGCGCAGTGAAGTGCAATAAAAAGTAAAATCCTAAAATGGCTGATTATCGCTATGTTTTTACACTGTTGTTTCACTTCTCATTTAATGGGGCAGTTTCCCAAAAGTACTCAGATGTACCTACAGCATAGTCTGAAAACAGCTGTGAAGCATGTTCCACTCTAAACCATAAAACCATAAAAAGGTAAAGTAATTATAAATAGACTTTTTCAGGTAGCCATTTATTAAAAGGGTAGTAATTACTGGCTGATCTCTCCGTCATCTCATCAGAGCATCATTCCCTGCTGTCCTCTCACACAGCCAGCATTTTTTTTTATTTAGCTACACAGTACGAGCTCACATCACTGTCACACGAAGTGAAGCCCAACCAGCACCCAAATCCAACAAGAAGATTCGACATGTACTTCCCTACTTTCTTTTTTTGTGTGGTTTCATTAGAGGACTTAATTCTGATCTATGCAGAATGGATTAACGTGTCTGAGGGACAGGAGCTGGATGTCCGGCGCCAATCTGCGCCTGTCAGGCGGTGCTCCTCATCGGCAGGGCCCTGATGGAATAAACGCTGGCTGCTGACTCCTCCGATTTCATGGCTCCCCTCAGCGTCACCCCAAGTGCCTTCCCCTAGATTGAGATATTTGCAAACTGTCATCTCCAATAAATATCTGTCTGAAGTGAGGCCTCTTACGGCCCGCGGGACTGATTTTAGGCATTTCCGTTGATGTCCCTTTCCCCATCGTGCCCGTTCGGAATTCTTGGGGAAATGCTTACTAGCGGATAGCCGACGGAGAAGTCTGCCGCCCCCCCCATCTTCCCTGATGCCTCCAACACCAGCTCATCCCATCACTCACTGCCCACCATCCCTAAAGTTATTAGTTATCTGACACGTCCTGATCGCTGGACTCCATCAGTCAAGATGAATCCGTGTACCTGTCCGTGCGATGATGCGAGCTGCATCGGGGTGTCACATCTGACACTCCCACAGAACCACAACACGTCCTGACGGATCCCTGCCACCAAATCGAGACCCACATACAGCCGCACCCCCCCCCCCCAGCAGTCCCCAGATAAGTTCTACTGTGTTTGATTTAAATGTGTGAAAAAACTTGTGAAAAAAAGTGAAATGTATTCTTATCTGCTAGTGCTGTGGAAAGGATAATCGAGTACAGCTTAAACTGATTCCCATCTGTTCATTTGTAGCAGAAAATGCCCTTCAGGGCTTTGAAAGTTTCTGTAATTAGCATTGACTATTTCCCCAAGTGGAAATCTCTTTACATTTGGACCCGCTGATACTGTTCTGATAAGAGGGCATTCGTGTTTTTGAAGAGCCTCTCTGAGCTAACATTACAGATTTGATTCCCTAAGGTAAAAAGGAAGTACTACTATCAATCCTAGATGTAAAATTAAGTTACAGTAAATACTCTAGTGTCAGTTCTGGACATTTTTGGATATAAAGCTGTTCTGTACATTAAAACATGAAGGTTTGAGTAGGTCATCACATGTGTTATTATTAGTGTGATTTTATTCACAGTCCAGTGTAAAATATTTGTCACTCTGCATTAGTTATAAGCTAATGCTAAACAGTGTGGTGTATAAAACAAGCACAAGACAGGTAGAATTAAATGATACTTTGACCAACGCAAATGTTGTTTTCCTTATAGAGTTCAGCTCAAAATCTAGCATACAATCAAAATTAATAATTGTGGCTCATGCATGAATATGGATGTTTCCAAAGAGTATGCCTTTTGCATTTATACACATCTCTTTGTACACCTGGTGACACCTTGGGGTTAGGAGGAGTTGGTCTCGGAAACATGACAGGATGCATAAAATGAGGTTATGAGAGACTTATCTGAGTGCGATGTCATGAAAGGTTCAGCCGGCATCCATTAAAGTTTCTGTGCCTTCCTGTCTTCCTCCCAGTGGTTAAGCTGTGTCACAGGCCTTTATGGACCAGCACCAGGAGATGCAGTCATATGATACACCAGGCCACAGAACCGAGCCATCGCTGTAATATCATAACCAAGTATTCACTATGTAGGCGTTTAAGATTTCCGAGATAAAACTGAAACACTATAGCCACTCATTTGCTAATATCATCAGATGATGTTACCAGGAACTGATCCGAACAGAACAGGATCCCATGCAATCTGTGGGAATAATTTCCAACATTACAGCTAAAAACACATGTACCAGTTGTAAGGTTTGGCTCTTATTGGTACCTGTTAGCATTTACATCTTCATTGGCAGTGCTGAAATAATTACAGAGCTGAAGAGGCCTCTTGAGTACCTACATCATCCTCAGAAAAAGCGGACAGGAACATACCAGCATCCTGTTCCAAAGAGCAAGTCTTAGTGTCATTATTTTTTGACAGGAAAGAATTTTAAGCATCAAAAAACTGAAACAGAGGTCCTAAGTTTGGGGAGATGGCTCCCATATGGCGAATGTGAGAAAAGCAGACTGCACCACGAGAAGATGCCCAGAAGCACCTCCACTAACTTCCTAAGCCACAAATTGACTTGATTCCTGACCTGGCACAGAAGGGGTTAATCGGTCCCGGCGTCCGCCTTCCAAGGTGACAGTCAGGAGCAACTTATCAGTGCCAGTAAATGAGCCATAATAGCCCCACAGGAGAGCAGAGAAATGCCTCGTCTTTAAGCTGCCACAGTGTTTAGTGTCTCCTTTATTACATTCACAGCAGTAATGCGATATGTCACACTGTTGCTAATACACTTCTGCAGCCTGTCATCTGGCTGTAATGCTTATCAAGAGCGCACTGATGACTTACCCTCTTGTCAGGGGCAATTATCCCTGAAGGTGCCAGGGTGAGGGCTGGGAACATCATTACTCTAGGAGAGGTATCACATGGGGAGGCCGCCTCTCCCAGCAGCCTAGAACCCCCCCCACCCCTCGCCCCCCGCAGCCGGAGCAGGGATGAGGTTCCACGCTTGGGCAAGGGCAGCATCTCCCTGCTCATATGCATCTCTCTACCACTCGCTGGCAGACGTTAGATCAGCTCAGCACTTGAAGTGATGGGCGACGGCACAAGACCTCCCTGGCTGTGTTTCCTTATTCACAGACTGATACATTCATGTGTCCATTGTTGGGGCCACTTGTCCAGTCAGGGTAATGGAGAGCCTGACTGGGGCAGGGCAAGCCATGCAGAGGAGGCACTCTGGATGAGAACGTGACTCCTGGCAGGGTCCCCGACCCGACACAAACTCCAGGCCAATTCAGAGTTATGGGGTGACTTGAACTGTGTGTCTCTAGCCAGTGTGGGAAACCAAGGCACCCAGGGGAAAATCAGCCAGTGTTGCCTAGGCAACAAACAGCAAGTAAAAAGGGGATGAATTGTGTGCACAAGCATAAAACAAAGACAATATAGACATAATTGTAGAGCAGGCAGGGACCACCTGTAACAATTACTGCTGAGGATGCCGGGTCCTAACTGGCTGCTCCTATGAGGCACTGATCCACCTTTTTTCTGTTTCGGTGTTTGGAGAGCATGTTAAGCATCAAAAAGCAGGTGGACTGCTATAGCTATGGATAAAACCTTAAAGCTGGAAACCTGTTTAGGAACTGCAAGCGGCACGGGAGCTTATGAAACATTTACCAACTGGATTTGTGCATCAGGATCCCTTTAAGCTTTCAGACGCTTTTCATAATGTTCCGTATGAATGGAGAAACTGTATCCAATAACAGGCGTTTTGGACAAAATTGCCCACTAAACAAATACAGCTATTCAGTTACACTTATTTCTTTAGCAAATAGTCATTTCTGAAGCAACATCTGATGCAGTAAGGGCAGTCCAGGGCAGGTAAAAGAGGGATCATGTAACCGGAGGGGATTGGCAGGAAGAGGCTTTATTTGGGTATGTGAGTGGAGATATAAAATCAAAAGACAGCCATTTTGGTGTCCTCATGATGAGAAACTCAAGAAAACTTAGGTTAGGTGCCTTCCTGGTGTCTGGTTGGAATGAAGCTGTCAGCCCATTTATGCTAGGTACCTACCTGGGGTCTGGTTGGAATAAAGCTGCCAACCCCTTTGTGCTAGGTGCCTTCCTGGTGTCTGGTTGGAATGAAGCTATCAGCCCCTTTGTGCTAGGTGCCTTCCTGGAGGCCAGTTGGAAGGAAACTGTCAGCCCCTTGCTGAGTGCTGGTTGAAATGAAGCTGCCAGCCCCTTTGTGCTAGGTACTTTCCCAGGGGCTGGTTGGAATGAAGCTACCAGCCCCTATGTGTTAGGCAGCTTTCTGGGGGCTGGTTAGAATGAAGCTACCGGGCTCTATGTACTCGGTGCCTTGCTGGGGGCTGGTTGGAATGAAGCTGTCAGTCCCTTTGTACTTGAGGCCCTTCTGGTGGCTGGATGGAATGAAACTGCTAGCCACAATGTGCTAGGTGCCTTGCTCTTATGTATTCTTTGTGAATATAATAGAAGCTACAGTTAGCAATCAAGAGTGGGTGCTGACCATAATATATCCATAATGGCTAGGCCACCACAATCTGAGGAAGATGGAAAAAGCTCCCTGCACACGCCCCATAGAGGGCATCACCTGAAAGTACAGGTGCACAGATGTGGGATGACATGCATGTGGACCAGGAGATGCTACCCAGCAGATGGCAGGAGCTGAAAGGAAAAGGTCAGGCTGCCAGCAAGGGCTGCCCCAAGGCTCCTGACAGAGCTGGGTGCTGATATCAAAGACAAATTCCGATAAACGAGGAAGCAGGGTGAGGAGAAGCTGCATATTTCAGACGTCAGTTTTGAGGTAAGGCTGGCTTGTGATGCTTGAAAACACTGCTGGTCACGCAAAGATGAGGCCCTATCAGGGCATTCACCCACCCCTGGCAGGAGGGTCAGGAGAGACTCTGCAACATGCCTCCTGGTTAGTACAAATGGCAAGTACAAATGGATGCCATCATAGAGATACTCCAGAAAATAAGGATGTAGAGGCAGAATTAAATTAAAAGCAGCTGAATCAAAATCAAAAAACAAAAGGTTGTTTTCATTGATCCATAAGTATTTGCATGTACTACTCCCAAATGATCGAGATATTTACAGCACTGTAGCACTAGCACTATTCTTACTCTAAGCTATGGTGTGCAAGTCCTATACAGCTTTTATTCTGTATTAAGCATCCCATCCATGTTAGGAAGTGTGCTGTCTAAAATAGGTGACACTGAATTGAACTGAGTTGCAGGTATGGTGGTTAACCACACAGTGATCTGGTTTTTTTTATAGTCCTGCGAAACACCTTCTTTCAGGTTTGTTTGGTTTAGATGCAGGGTGATTCCACATTAAAAATACTCCTGGTGGTTTCTTATTACTGAGGAGTTCTACTCCCTCTTTTAGAAACATGCATTTCTCCAAATCTGAATGAGTTCTCTGCTTCTTTGGAACAAAAAAGACCCTTATAAGACAGCAAAGACATGGTGTAAACGGCGTGAAGAACGTCTACAGGAACCCTATTGGCAAAGCTTTCAGAAAGGTCATCATTCCCACAGTTAGAATGACTGAGGTTTAAGCACTGCAGTTTTTTTTTTTTAAAAAAAAAAAACCTTCTGCGGGCATCTTTCACATGCATATTTGGAAGCAGTAAAGCAGAGTAGAGCAGATTGCAGTAAATCACTGGAAACTTTTCAGCCTGGACTGCTTGAGCTGCATAATGCAGCTGTGGGCAGGTGCACAGTAATGCAGCCCCAACTAAATTATTTACAGCATCATAAAATGCATTTTTGCTCTGGGAATTTTAGTGTAACAAAATCTAGAAAAAATGGATGATCAGTCCAAGTCATCCTATTAATCAGATAAACAATATATTTCTACAATAACATGGATAATTACCAGTCATAATACTGCAAATTCCTTTACCATTAACATTAAATCGTCTTTCAGATGAGGTTATTTTTAGCAAATGCATCTTGAACGACCTTGTGTGGAAGACTTAAAAACACAGCTGCTCCTTCTGTCCAGTTTAAATGTTATTTGAAGCAACAAACTTTCGAAGTCTTTGGAAAAGAACAGAAGGAATGGGAAAAAAGCACACAATTAAAATTTCCCACAAATTCCAACTGTTGTTTGAGCACGTTTGTTTAAAATTGTTCCAAGCTGTGATTCCCATGTGAAAAGCATCAGCCGGCTTCCTCCGTCTGTCAGTCACATCAAGGGGACGGGGAGCTTGGAATGCTGAAGCCGTGACCCCCCCCACGGGCGGCCTTTTCCACCCACGACCATTTGCACTGCTCCCGTTACACAGCCTGCTTTTAATTTTAGCATGTACTGGCTAAGGCAGCATATGCTTTCTGATGGTTATCACTGATAACATTGTCATCTAGTAACTTGTTTTCAGGAAAAAAAGTCTTTTACGTTATGGCTGCCATAAAGCATGAGTGCAGAAGCCTTGAGAATCCTAAGACAAAGTCAACATCCTTCACACACACACACACACACACACACACACACACACACACACACACGCACACACGCACACACACACACACACACACACACACAC
>JABFDZ020000022.1:12729673-12745568 GCA_019775955.2 Pollimyrus isidori
CACACACACACACACACACACACACACACACACACACACACACACAGGTTTGTAATTATATCTTTGTGGGGACTCTCTATTCATTTCTATGGGGAAAACTGTAATCTTAACATGAAACCGTAACCCCTACCCAGCTGTAACCTTAACAATAGGTAACCAAACAAAATATGAGATTTTTCGTTTTTTGATTGCATTCACAGATCTTTGTGGGCACCTGAAAAATGGTGCTCATGATATCCAAATAACATGCTTTCATAACATTGGTCTCTATAATGTAATATAAACCTAATCCCCCCCCCCCCCACACACACACAGGTTTATCATTATATCTTTATGGTGATTCCCTATTTGTTTCTATGTGGAAAACTCATCCCAACATGACAACTGTAACCCTTATTCAGCCCTAACCTTAGCTGTAAGTCACCAAACAAAATACAAGAGTTTTTAATTTTTTACTTCATAATTGCCACAATAGATCTTTTTATGGACCTGAAAAACTGGTCCCCGCAATGTCATATGGTCTCTATAATGTTATATAAACCACACGTACACAGACACAAACACACACATTACAATCATTGGTCCATTATAATTAGCAGATTTACAGTTATCTATTGACTTTTTAAAATCGAATTCTATTTTTGGGGTATGGTAAAATAGTATATGCAATATGTAACTGTTGACAGGTTATTTGATAGCTATTATATTTAAGAATATTTGCATGAAGAGTTTTTGAATCAATAAATTGAAATCTTCTCAAGGCTATGGAGACATGCTTAGCACATTAAAAATATAATTTCAGACAGAAATCCTGTTCAGCAGTCCCCCATCTCTATTATATTCTTATTAAGTCTGGATTACCTGGCTTCCTGCAGAGGGCACTATTCCCAGCAGCTAATATTAAGCAGAAATATACAGGCTCTCCAGGTATCTCAAATGAGATGCAGAACATTTATTATTCTTTATTTTCAGCATATCTGTAACGTGTTTAATTCTTTAACCGATGAAGCTTATGTAAAACATTATATCAGGAGTCTTCAAATAGTGCAGCACAATTGCTTACAGCAACATTTTGACTTTTAATAGAAAAGCATTTTTGCAATTAATCCCATATTTAAATATGCTTTAAAAAACTCTGGTTGACCTGCGACAAGCTGCCATTCCTTACATGTCCTGAAAAGTACACATTTTTAACATCTAAACAAAATTACATATAGTCTACATTTCATTTTATTTCATTTAAGTCTCCACTGCTTCTCCAGGCTGTGTATCAGGGACAGCAGCCTAAGCAGAGACCTCACTCTCCCCAACCAAGGTTTAAACTCCAGCATGTCCTGGGTTTGCCTTGAGGTTTCCTGAGGGCTGGATATACCTGAAGGATGCATCCAGGAGGTGCCTGAACCACATCAATTGTCCAAGCCTTCTCAATTGGCTCCATTTGATGCAATGGAGCAGTGGCTCCTCTTGGTCACTACCACAAACCAGTGAATGTACCTTCTGGCTCGGCTCTTTCTTTATCACAATAGAACAGTACAGCCTCAGCAATACTCTTGATGCTGTACCAATTCGCCTGTCAATCTCCCACTCCCTTCTTCCCTCACTAGTGTACAAGACCTGAGATACTTAAACTCCCCCACTTGAGGCAGTTGCCCATCCCCAACCAGCACAGGGAAATCTACCGTGATATTAGGGTCGGTGCCTAACTGTCCCTGTCCTATGTGTCTTGTCCCTTTTTGGCCAGCAGGCGATGCTGGTCATCCTGCTTATACCCATATTCTGTATCCATAGTCCCTAGTGTGTTTCCTTGTTCCCCGGACTGCCGCATAGCTCGGTGGGTTGAGTGAGCTGCTCTGACAATTTTGACCCTCCCAGTCATGGGTTGCAAGGTTGGCCTGAGGCCTGCCCCACCTTTACTTCAATTTATTGGGCTTTTGTGTTATCCTTGCTTTTGGTTTTTCCTTGTGTCTGTTGTGGTTTTTCTTAGTGTCTCTGTTTTGGTTTACTCTGCTTGTACCTTGTACCCTGTTTTATTTTCTCCCTCTTTTGTTCCACAGCCCTCAGTGTTCATGTCCCCTAGTTTCCATTGCTGTCTGATTACAATCCAGCCCACCTGTTCCTTGTTGCCCCGGGTGCCTCATGGGTTTCATCTGTCCAGCGTCTTGTTGTGTTAATTGACTTATGTGCCTGATTTTGTTCTGTTCCCTGTTGGTTCAACGTACTCATGATGGTATATTACTGTTAGATATTGTAATCTGCCTGTGTCTGCTCCCTGCCTCACATTCAGTTTTATCAGTGTTATGTTTAACACGTCATGGTTTCTTTATTTAGTGGCCCGTGTCCTGTTTTTCTTTAATAAAACTCTTTTTGTCTTGGAACCCCAACCAGCACCATGATATTGTGGTCGGATCATCATTTTCCCCCACCTTCATCATGTTCTGCCGTAACGTAACTTGGTCCTGATCCTCATTCTGGCTGCTTTGCACTCAGCTTCAAACCACCCTAGCGCACGTTGCAAGTCACAGCCTATTGGCATCTGTAAAAAGCAAAGACATGATCTTGAGGATTCCCTCTCTTATGAACGGAAGCACTGACAAAGAGCAGCCCACCTGGAATGAGTCTGACTTACTGTTAGCAAACTTTCACTCAAGTAATACAGGGACCTGATGGTCCATCAGAGAAGATCCCATACTCCTGAAGGAATCTCCACAGGACCCTCCGATGGACACAGTTGTATGCTTTTTCCAAATCCACAAAACACATATACACTGATTGGGAAAACTTCTATGAACATTACAGTATCTTTGTGATGTCAAAGAGCTGGTTCAGCATTTTATGACCATGGTGGAATCTGTATTGTTCCTCTTGAATCTGAGGTTTGACTAACAGACGGACCCTCCTCTCCCATACCCTGGCATAAACCTTCCCAGAGAGGCTGAGATACGTGATCTTCTTGAAGATGGAACACATTGCCCAGTCCCCTTTCTTAAAGATTGGGACCACCATTCCAGTCTGCCACTCCAAGGGCACCATCCAAAACCTTCACAGAATGTTGAAGAAGTGTGTCAGCCATGACAGCCTGACAGCATCAAGAGCTTTCAGGAACTCAGGGCATATCTCATCCAGCCCTGGTGTCTAACCTCTGAAGAGTTTTTTTGACTACTTTACTGACCTCAGCCTCCTCTGAGTCTTCCAACTCTTCCTTCTGTCAATGGGATTCAGAAGGCTTTCAAAATATTCCTTCCACTGGTTGACTATTTCCCCGTTTGAAGTCAACAGAGCTCCATCCCAAGCTTAGTTAAAATCCTGCTTCCCCCTCCTGAGCCTTCTGACAATCTGCAAGAATATTTTTGAGGCCGACCAAAAGTCAGCTTCCATCACCTAATAAAACACCTCCCATAGGAACTGCCAAAGCTGCATTTCACTTCACCAACCAAGTCTTTCTTCCCATCAGAGAAGTTATGTTCCATGTTTCTATAGCCAGATTTGGTTGCTGATGATCTATCTGCTGAGGCCCCTGCCTTTAACTGCCACCTGATCTGCAATACATCCGATTCCTATGGTCCCCCCTGCAGGTGGTGGGTCCACAGGAGAACATACCCATGAACTTACCTTGGGCTATACCTGGCCGAACCTCACAGGAAGCAGCCTGGCCACTCGGCGTTCATCTGCAAGCCCTCCCCCCTGGGAGTGGGGTTCACATGAACCATTATGTTGATCTTCCTAGTATGTAAATCGTGAATCTGGCTGCTCACCTAGGACCAACTTGCCTTGGGAGACCCTACAAGGAGCAATACCCCCTGACAGTGTAGCCCCTAGGATCACAGAGGTACAAAACCCCCTCCACTACCATAAGGTGACAATTCATGGAGGTGCCAACATATCCCAAATATTACAGAAATAGACCGCAACACTTTATTCATCCTTGTAGACAAATTGCTCTCCATGAGACACTCAGACACATATTTAGAGCAAGCCTGGAGACACCGTGCAGAGCCAGCCAGCATGCAGCGCCTCCTGCTACTGTTGGGGCTTAGAGCATCAACTCAGGGGTCCAATGGGGGCCTCAGCCATGGGATCTAAACCAGTCAAATTTTGGTCACAGATACAGAGTCCTAGAAAAAAAAAAAACAGGCAGCATCCCATCTTGATGACATCTCAGTCAATCTCAATCTCAATTTGTTTTGAGAAAATAAGTGATAAACAAGAATAAATACATTTTATTTACATTAAATGAAGGTTGGAATAAACCCTTGCAATTTATAATTATATAATTTAACAAATATCACACTTGATCGATACACTGATTACAGACATTCAAAAGTAGGCTGTAAGATCCCCTTGAATGTGAGACATCTTTTGTGCAAATAAAGAAGAGGGGAAGATGCTGCTAAATTACCCTGAATCCATTTCACTTAACCATGGATGTTGTTCATTTTAAAGACCAGTGTTAAGAGGCTGTAGCCACCATCTAACACACACACACACACACACACACACACACAAGCACACGCACACACACGCACAGACACACACACAAGCACAAACACACACACGCACAGACACACACACAAGCACACACACACACACACACACCTATACACTTACACAAAAGACTTCCAGTACAGCTTAGACAAAAACTATTATGCTAAATGCTAATTCACTGATGGCCTGCAAATGTTAAAATCATTTCCATTGATCAGCCTTCGACGAGTCACTGAGCCCATTGGTCATGGGTGGGGAGGGGGTTGCTTGGGAGTTGGTAAACAGAGACAAACAGATCATCAGGACTAATAAAGTCCTTCAGTTCACATTGGCTAGTTTTTCTGCACTGTGCGTCTTCATATTCATATTATTTTTTTTTCACTTAAAAATACTTTAATTTTCTATTAAGACATAATAATTCAGACCCTATCAAATCTGAATCCGTTTCACTGATGTGTTTGGATACTGACCATTGTAAGATTCAGGCAATTCCTCATCATGTAACATAGGAGACTTTGCAACAGAAGAGTAACACTTTATAACAGCATTTCATGTCTTTCACAAGAAAAAAAGAACTTGTAATTACTTTACATTATTTTCTTTTCTTTCCTGTTTTATGCAAGTAGATATTGTACGGTGAATGGCATATTTGGGTTTGCCAAATCTTTAGGATGCCATGGCAGAGAAAAATAATCCAGGAGAGACGACGAAATGTCAAAATATAAAGGCAGCTTTGAAGCTGAGAATCCAAGACGGACGCTGCCTGAAGACGGAGGAAATGTCGTGGAGTTATCTGAAGCAGAAGGAGTCTATCTTAATCGGCGCTCTCCACTTTCAAGACGCCACTGAAAAACAGGCTGTATAAAATTTTGTTTTATCTGCCTTTTCTACTGCTTACATCCTGGGATTTCTGTAACCAGCCGGGGTTTATACAGTATGTTCCTTATAATGAGATAACCTTCACATTTTCGGAGTCTGCCACACAAGGCGAAGAATTCTGAGTGCTGCACAGTTTGGAGACTACAAAGGAGGGGCACTCAGCAATATTTCTCAGAGAATGTGGACTGTCAGGGGGTTGTCACTATGTAGTGGTGCCGACGACTGATTCAAGTGCAAATTTTGGCACTCCTAAGATTCCATTCAGGGGATATAAAACTCAGTTTCCCCCTGTGGAAAGTGACAGGATGCTGTGAGTACTGTCACTAACAGCTCCCCATTAGGATACTAATTATATCTATATATTGCCAACAACACAGCACATTTGCTTTCTTGGAAGCAAAAATTCATGAGTGTACCTTGTCATGCATGATACTGACAGTCAGACCTGATGCTAGTTGCAGATAAATGTGTTTATACACTTGGGTGACGTCGCTTTGAGTGAATAAAACATGATTTTGAGATTTTTTGAATGATGATAGTTCCTGCTCCATGGAAAATCCTGACTTGTTTATACAAATAAATATCTTCCTTATTTTTTGTTATTGGGGTAGGTTTTTTTTTGTATCTGGGGCTCCACTCGGGAAGTCACTTTGGGGCCCCCTACCGTCCTTGGGTAATGACTGCTTTTGGCCATCAGGGGGCCCCTATACGTCAAGGACCCCCCACAAGTGCATGGTTTGAGTTGTGGTAAACACCACCACTAATTACATAACTGTTGAAAACATCATCCTGAAAACAGCAACAAAATCCACCAGGGAAGAATGCTAGCATCTTGAGTCTGTAAGCTATAAAGACAGTGACTGCTAAAAGAAACCATGAAGCATGCTTCTGCAGACATGCATGAATCCACGACATGAGGAAAGGCTAAAAGCTTCATTGGGCCCAATCACCTCTTAACATCCACTGAGGTGACGGTGACTTCACATGCTGTTCATTAGGAGGCCTTGGAGTTGGCTTCTGCTCACAGTGTGGTTCCTGGTGGTTAACTTAATAAGCATGCTGTCTAAACCGACAAATGTTATCTGTAATCCCATGGAGAGCTACTTCTACTCTTAGGACCAGAAGAAGTGTAATATAGGTCTCAGCTACCCCCACTGATAAGCCAAGACGCTCTCCAGAGCGGAGTCGATGGGATCCGTATCCCCCATAATATGAATGCAGAGTCCTGCTGATGTTCAGCGGATGAGAGGTTTCCTCTATTTGTTCCACATTATTAGATGCCACCCATGTGCTGTTCACCACCAGAAGAGTCAATTTGTATTATGAGATATGCGCAGTATGCGCCAGTCGAGGACACACTGGAGACCAGAAGCAGATGTGAATCCTACACTCTCTGCTACTCACATCATACCTTGTCTAAGTTTAACCAGCTTTAGTAGAGCAACCGTGGGGTTGTCAGACCTGAGGATTAAGGTTTTATCTTCCAGCATGGACTCCTGCACAGTGTACTGTAGACTGACTTATATGAGCTGCCTGTTTGGAGTATATTTCCTCCAAGCGACAGGGTGCCTGCCACATACTGCCTCGGTGCTGTATTCCCATAAATGATTTAGATGGTAGAAATGCAAATATGCACGACTGTGCCAATGGCAAGTACTGCCATGATGCTAAACTTGAGAAACATACGCGTGAAAATATGTCCGCTGAAATCTCTGCAGTCTTCCAGGCATCCTGCCCTCTGAAACGTGACCCTCCATTGTTTTCCACACTGTGCCAGTCCGGAAATTCAAGTTTTGACCCCTCAAGAGCAACATGACTTTAGTGCAGTGCAGAGGAAGCTGCGTGTCAGTATAGAGCTCCAGGAAGCCCTTAGCTTAAACCGCTGTACTTTATTCTATCAGGACGTACTGGCTGAAACATGTTAGCCCCGGGAGCTTGGAAGCAGGAAGGGGTACATGATAAAAAGTAAAAGCCTCAGTTTTATATAGTTTACTCTATGGAGACATAAACGGCCGAACATGTTGGCTCAACCCCCTCTGGCAGATTCTGTAAAGAGCTAGGTAAACCGTGAGATATAATTTAAACAAAAGATTACAAGAGAAATTTGTTCATGCTCTTTGTGTGCAACCATAATCATACATAAACATCACATTAACTCATTATTAAGCTATATTTACTATTAAATTTTATAAAAAGGCATGTGTCTGTAATTTATGATTTTCATGGCAAACAAGAATGTCATGTTAGCACAATGGATGGCCAAGTTAGTTCAGAGCCATTCACCTTGTCCATGCCCCTCAAAAAGCAGTCCTGGGGTGACTTCAAACAGGCAGCCCCATGCGCCATAAGAGGAGAAAATGGGGAAAATGAGGCCCTTCATCTTCTGCCGTCTCTCCCATTTAGCTCACACATTGGATGACATTTTGATCACAGCCCCTGTGATGGGATGTGCCGCCTCAACTCACATTAAAGGGCCTGCAAAACAGAAAACTCAGATAACTAGATAATAGTGTTATTTGCTCTTGCAAAAACAAAACTCCTTGGTGGAAGAGCTGCTGTATTGGAAAACAGTTGGTGGGGGTTGGATAGAAGGAAACAATACCTCTGTATTGTACAGTATCTAAGGATGACCATGAACCATTTCTGTTTGTTTCACAGAGAGGGAATAAGTGAGAAACACAAGCTTGCTTCTAATATTGACTGTTCATTTATTTATTAAAGGAAGTTTTCTCTGGCTTTTTCGACATTATGTCAGTTTAGAGTTGCAGAGAAAATGCCTAGAGGTATTCTCTTCACGAGTAATGCTGCCTCAAAACTGAGGTAGGCAAGATGGAAAATAAAAATGAGTTATGGATTATAAACGTGCTGAACACACAGACACGCACACACACACATACAGACACACACACACAAAAAATCTAATTTAAGACAGTGAATATATAGATGCATGAGCGTCAGCATGTTCTGCATTGTGGTCCTTTCATTTTCTTCCCAGCTCTGGTTATATTTGCTATCAGTTCCTCACCAACGCTGTGCAAATAATTTTCAAGATTAGACGACACATGTACATATTCATTCTTGGTATTATTAACTTGGTACTCAAACAATGAAAGAAGTCAGAAAAAAGATGGGATTTCATTTCCTTATTTAAATAAAGGCGGCCCAACAGCAGAATATATGCCTTGAAGTAATAAGGAAATTACATGAATATAAAATTGTGAGTTCCTTCACCCTTACTATAAAGCGTAAAACAAATGAATAATACCCTGATGGCATTTTACATCTTCTGTTTCGCAGAGCAGAACACTGGAAGCTTACTTAAGAAGAGATCCCTCTACACGCTCCTCTCCTGCCATGGTGAACGGGTCACTCCTGAAAATGCAAACATGCAAACATCCTCAGCTACTTTTATAACTCCATTACATTGCTTCACAGCCAAATGCAAAAGTACAGCTCGTGTTACTGACCGATGTGCGTTTTTGATCAGTTTATTGTGACTTGGAAACATAGAATTGTTTAGGCTTTGTAAGACACATATGCCATCCCTTCATATACAATTGCATTTGGTTGCACTAATCAGCGCCAAGACTATTTATCATTTGTTGCATTATATTATGACTTAGTCAAGAGCAAATGACTGCCATCCTGTGCCACAATTTCTCATAAAGCAAAAATCCCGGAAGAGCAGGAAAATTCTGAAGTTTATATATTTATTTTGTCTCTACAACAAACAGGAAACATAAAACCATAACAGTGTGATGTCCTGCACCGGTTTGGGGGGCATCTCCATCCCCCATGCCCAACAGGCTGGCATCTCCATCCTGCATGCCCAACCAAAACCAGGGACAGTTCCTCTCGTATGTACGTTTTGGATAAATACCCAGAAGATGAATAGATTATAATAAAAACCTCTTAAATCCTTTTAAAACTCTCTCCGTTATATTTTCATTACTGTTTTGATCTTCTTTGCGTATGCACATAAATACAAAAATGGATGAATACAGGAATGCTTCTTTATCGTTTAACTAAAGAATCTTTGTGCCAGGCATTTTGGTATTACATCTGCAGGCAACAATCTACCACTCTTAAATGTATTAGTAAACAAATCACTTTTAAATTATGCCAGGATTGCTCATTTTCTTATTGACTGAAAAGTGCTATTTTAATCATTACCTAATTGACTCAGTGCTCTTTTGACAGCTCACATTCCGGCACTCCCACACACACACAGATTTGTGCTGACAGCGCCAAGTGCTCCCCAGCCCAAGTTAACCTTTCGATGTCCACTGGCCAACCGCGGTCTGATGATGATTGATCAGAATGGCCCTCGCCTTGACAAAAAAACGCATTCAGCATCTGAAGTAATTTGTATAAATGAGACCTCATTATTTACGATGGTCAGCTTCAGGTGCTTTCATGCACATTAAGGCTGCATGGAGGTGTGGTCAGCAATAAAACTTTGTTGTGAGTCTTACTGGGGAAGTCTGTTATAGGGACTGTTAGCCTGGGGTTTGGGATCACTACAGACCCTATTCATTTGCGTCCCACAATGCATTGAGTTATCAGGAATAGGTAAGTATTGTTATCATAATTTAAATCTCAATAAAATGCTAAAAACTGGTAAACTATTGAGAACGCTAGACAAAATGGCAGATGGAAGATAAGACTGATATAATTTGATGGGGCTATTGCATACAAAAAATACGTGAAATATTTTTTAAAAGACTGAAATGCCTGCGTGCAAGATGTGATGATCAAATCGTCCTGCTTAATGTCATTCTTAATTTAGCAGCACAGTTTTTGTCTCCATGCTTTTGTCCGAATACTTCCTCTCTTCCAGGAATTTATATTATTGTGTGAAGTTCTTATTTCCAGTTTTCTACCAATAAATGTTGCAATAGATACTTGTCTTCTTCCTCAGGCATACTTTTAAAACTTGTTGTGTCAGCAGCTAAAGAGAAAACACAAGTAATGAGTGAATTTTTAAATTCAGGAATAGGATGAAATGAATCCTCATTCACAGACTGGTCGTCTTTGGACAGAATATATGCGAGTCTGGACCCTGGAAAAGAGAAGGCAATGTGTGCCTGAGTCCTGTACCGGGGGCCCTGTAGCAGGGGCCCTGTACCGGGGGCCCTGTAGCAGGGGCCCTGTACCGCGAGCCCTGTAGCGGACACCTAGCTTGCGTCATGACCGTGGCGTGTGATAATGATTGATCGCGCTGTTTTTTCATTACTTTAGACCTAATCAGTGCTCGCTGTAATTTGAGTAATGATGGTTCATTATTGCCAAATGTGGAATTAAAGGGTTTCTTAATTTTACCTCAGCAGAGGATCCTTGGGGAGAGTGACTGGGGATCGATAAAGTATCTTTTCTGCCTTAGATCACAAGAGTCGGGCTCTAAATTGCGAATGGGACAATCACAGCAGAGGTCTTGGCCGAGAAATCGAAATTGTGTCCCCTTTGCATATGACAGAATCATTCAGGGGGAATGGTCAGGGAATGGCTGTTAAACTCACTGACTGTGGACTGTTTTATAAATGTACTGTGTGGAAATTAAACAGACTTGTGTACTGGGTTGTAGTAGAAATGTGTAACAATATGGTTGCCTACAACTCAGCCATTAAGCTAAACTATGGCCATTATAAAGGTGAAGGTACTGACGTTACTTACAGTATTAATATCGTTTATCTATAGAGCAATAAAAATCAAAGTTAAGTCAATTATTAAATATTTCATGGAAAAAAATCATGTGAAATGAATTGACCATATATTCCGTTTTTTACCTATTTAACAATTAGTTTGGTTATACATAAATGTGCAAACAAACTGTAGGGCTTTTGTATATCTCAGATCTCATTTCAATATAATTAGCGTATATTTTGGAAGAAAAATGCGTTTTGAAACCAATTTTATTAACTTAAAAGGGGTATAATTTCACTTTAATTTAAAATTTTATTACATGTAGAACATTTTCATTAGTAAGAATAATGTGCATAGGCTTGCTTTGTTTCCATTAATTACCATTGGTTTGTAATTACAAAGACACACGGACAGAGACACAGACACACACAAATATGTGCATTAAGGTATTGAGTGTCAGTATATGTTCTGGTACAATTTGGTTGCTCGAAAAAGGTGTGATTTTACAACAATGTTTATGGTATAGTCTGGCAACATAAGTAAGAATCAGTCACAGAACAGATTGAGCTCAGACTGCTCTTACAGCCATTTTCGAATACTGCTACATTGAATACAATATACTGTATAGTTAGATGTTAACTAAGATTAACAAAAATGTTTATTGTTTTTAAATGTTTGGTAGATTTTTAAATTGATAAATTATACTTTTGCTATCTTGAGGGTTGAATGAGACAGCATCTTACAGATTACAATGGCCAAACTGAAGAAAAGGAGCTGCAATTCAAACTTTACTGTGGCCTTTTGCCAGTCACACATTTTCAAACATTTTGTGACTTCAAACCAAAGACAATCGAAACGCAAGGCGATAGAAAGAGAGACAGTATAGCAAAGTGACTTGTAAGCTGGTAGAAGCCTTATGACGACGACCCTTGAAGCCACTAATGTCCAGGAAGGAGGGCCCCGTTTCAACAGGCCCCTCTGCATTTTACGGGACTCCATGCTGTTGGACCCTTTTCATCTCCCCGTCTGTGGTGAATTCCTCTGGAAAATGTGTGTTTTGTTCTTTATTCTACTCCTTATGTTCATCAAAAGCTGGGTGCATATATGTCCAGATGTAATACCCCCCAACGTACTGTTTTGGAGTATAACAGCATGGGTGGGGGCAGGGTGGAATGGGGGGTATTCTAAAACAAACAAAGACACAAAAGAAAGGGGGGGAAAGCAAGCATTTGATGTTCTCCTTTGTCCCTGTTTGAAGCCAGGTCCTTGTTATTAAGCCAGCCTCTCAGCACCTCTCAGTGGACTCAATTTGCTAGCTTCTGGAGAATGGTCCAGGCCTTTCATGTGAGAGCAAGACTCTGGCCAGAAAAGGCCCAGTACGAACATAAGTCGTGGCCGCAGGACCGAACCACCGGCCACCCTCTCCCCCGCCCCCCAAAGTCTGATAACATCACCTTTTGTAGGAAAACATAGAATAGATTACAGGGAAAGAAATACTTGCTTTCAGAGCTGATGCCGTGTTTCCAGCAGTTGTGTGATGAACACTAAGGTGTGTAAATGACCCCATTGTGCCAAGCTGAGTGGAAAGTACTAGGACATGTTACATTTCAATTTCCGCCAAGTGCAGAGTGCTGCATCGCCACCAGGCTGGGATAGGAAGGCAAGAAAATGTCAGCATCCAGTCAGGGAGCAGCTAGTTCCGCACTCTCTGGGAAACAGCATGAACTTCTTGGTTTTCACATGCATCCTGCTTTAAACTTTCTTTTATTACCACAGGTTCATCCATCCACCCATCTGCTTGCGCAGTTAAGTTTAAACTTAATTATATACACATTATACCTACTTATGCATGTATGTGAATATAATATATGAAGAGCTATTTTCCAAAATGGCATAAATCCATTTTGATAGTTTTCAGGAAAATTACATTTTTTACCAAGACCCACACATTTTGTTAATATTTAACTTATCCTGTTAAAATGGATTCTTGGCTCAGCCTGAACATGTTCAACAATGATTGTGGAACCAGTTTGACCTTGAACTCGATCTGAATATCAGAAGTCGAACCGTGAACGCTGACCTAATATATATTGTGCGTGCCAGTTAATGAGTCATACTACAATGCAATTCTTACTTGAATGCCTTCTTCACAGACTGGACGATTAACCAAATAAAGCAGTGCAACATTACAGTAACTACCAATAAATAAATCACTAACTTGTACTATTAGAGCATTTATGTAATTTATTTAAGCTTTATTTTCCAATTAACTGGAAACCAGTTCTCACTGCTTTACGTGATATAAGATAGAAATACCAGATTACGCATCGGAACTGCCTGGGATACAAACGTCATGCGTGTAACTAAACTCTTCAGCCAATAAGAGCAGATGTGTTGTCACGGAGGCGGTTCCAGTTTGTGCAGCCAGGTGAGAGGTCACAATGCATCTAACTAATGTCATGCATTGCTTTAAGCCAACGCTGCAATTAAGTCGAACACACCCATTGACCAGGCCGGGGAAACAAACTGAAACAATGACTTAACACAGAGGACTAATGACAACAACCAGAAACAGCTCATCACATGGGGAGGTTAAAGAGGGGCGTGGCACACGGAAGGAGTGGACGATTGGAGCAGGACAGGGGTAATGTTGGGATAAAATAATAATGGTTTGGAAGCCATTAAGAGAACAAAAACTCTTCTTGTTTTATCCTGTTCATTTTGTGTTTAAATGCTAAAATACATATTTAGGTGTAATTTTGGGGGGGCAGGAACCAATTAATTGGTTTTCCATTATTTCTTATGGGAGAAATTCGATCAGAACTCAAACTTTTTAGGATTTAATCCGGAGTCCAGGAACGGATTAAGTTCGATAACCGAGGTACGACTGTGTATATGCCACATATTGTTTCTCATAAGAGCTTATTCTTTCATGAGTTTGTTTACCTACTGTCTTGACATTGCCAAGCTAACACTCAAAAGTCAAAATGTTCGGTTCCATAACTTACTGTCCTAGAACTATCATACCAGAATGCAAAACACAAACGTCCTTTATCTAGTACAAAGGAATGATGACTTACTGTGGTAAAGATAAAATGGAACATGTAATATAGTGTAACACGCCTCACATCATGTGGCTTTCATGAGAAATCACACTTTCATCGTGTTCTGTAATGATGCAGCACACGTTTTAACTGAAAATGGGGGCTCATTTTCATCTCACCATGTTTCCCTCTTTGGAGTACCTACCTTTGTACATTTATGAAAAATAGCAAGAGCTGTTATTTTTGGTTTTCACATGTTTCCTGCTAATTTTCTGTCATATTCACAAAGGAAATTTTAAATTATTAATTGGTACTGAAATTCATACAGGAAGAAGGTCCTCGTGATTTTTCTACTTTAAAGTGTTTAAGACAGTAAGGGTAATATGAATTAAACAATTTTATTATTATGCATTTAATCACATGTTTTGCTTTATTGCAAGTATGTCTCAACATTATGTTACTTTTATTTTTAATTTTAAATTGAAATTTAATTACTGAACGATGTATTTTCAACAATATGTGGTTATTTAAAGTAGAAAGCAATGTGCATTTCCACTATTAATGCCAGTTTACAGTCACTGAAATTATAATTATTTTGAAGACTCGGACCTAGAAAAAAATAGAAATGTTTAATGGGAATGACTATGACAAAATTAACTTGACTGTTTTACCCCCAAAATAAATTCCATCATTTGGTAAAACAATGTCTGAGCATGGAGGCATGTTTTTTAGGGTGCAGTGTGGCAGTGCAGAAAGGAAGGGTGTGTTTCTAAGGGGGGGGGGGGTACAAATGGCTCCCAGCTGTGCAAGCCCTCGCTTTCCTCACGTGTACTTCATTACGCCATCTGCTGGCACCATGACCTACACCAGACAGCCCAGAACTCACCCGCTACGCACCAGGCAGGACACTGTGTTACCTGCCGCTTTTCCCCTGCTCCACATAGCCCCAGAACTCACCCGCTACGCACCAGGCAGGACACTGTGTTATCTGCCATTTCCTGCTCAGTTTCAGCATGGCAGTCATGAAAAAATTATAGTCGTACCTTTACAAATATTTTATTGGATAAGGCCTGAACCAGACTGCAGTGGAGCAAAAGGAAGGAGCTGCAGAACGTTTTTATGCACAGGTAAATTTAGAAGCGCAAATCTACTCTAAGTAGTTGCAATTTTGAAAATCCTCCCCCAGTGTTTAAACAGCACAGTAATTGGTGTTTAAGTCTCCTTCACACTTGGAATTCAAACCATATGTTCATGCAACAAGCCTCAAGAGATTGTGGAGAGAGGGGAAAAAGTTTATGGGCTGTATTTTTTCTCCCTCTGTTATCACCTCTCTGGAGACCCATTGGCATCTCTCAGCCAAAGAAAACAGTTATCATTAGGGAGTGAACTGACATGCCCACATGCTGATACAATGCCTAGTATTTTATTTAACTCAATTTCCTTCCTCACCTTCATGTTTCTCCCTTTCTGGATTCCTCCTCGATGAGCAGGGAGGGGAGAAAAAGAAGCCAAAGGCCTGCAAAGCTGGTTTCCGACCTGGGGCTGTTTATTCTTGTTAATGGCCACATATCACCTCCTCCATCTTCCCCCATCAAGATGTACGAGATAAGCAGAAAAGTGAATTACCGTGAAAGCATTTCAGCTCTCTGTAGGTGCTGGGTGGGATCAGTATGAAATAGAGAGTCACTTTCCGCTTACGCTTTTCCCCCATTTATTCTGCTTTTCAATGATAGTTGGCGTCTAAGAACTACTAAACCAGAAAGGTCATGCTGGATACTTCTTCTGCCTGCACTACTTGCTTAATTTCCTTTTACTGTGGATACTTCTGCTTGCACTACTTGCTTTCC
>JABFDZ020000022.1:12745668-12756699 GCA_019775955.2 Pollimyrus isidori
GCGGAAACAAATGTACAAGTTCCAAAATAAATATACATGCGACGAAACAAATTTACGAGATGAGAAACACTTTTACCCGTCCTCAAAACAAATTTACAAGTGGAGAATCATACGGAAAGGGTAGGTACGCGCTGCACAGGAAGTGCTTAATTATTGCTTGCCTTTTGTGTCAATCAAGCGGTTTCAGTTCTCCCAGGTAGTTAGTTTAATAATTACTGATTCTGATTGGTCAGAAGCCTCACACCTGGCTCACAGGTAAAGTAAGGCTGGAAAACAAGCAGTGCTCGGACCTCGAGGACCGTGATTTGAATAATAGGGCTATATACTATAGTACAGTATAAGCACCCCCATGAAGAAAAATTAAACAAGGAACAATGTTACCTTGCCCGGACTGGGAGAGCTCGAGGGCGAGCGCCCGGAGACTGGGTCTCCACCCATGGGGCCTGGCCAGGCGTAGCCCAAAAAACAATGTAGGTCTGCACTTTTGTGGGCCTGCCTCCTGCAAGGGGAGTTGTGGGGGTCAGGTGCAATGTCAATTTGGTGGTAGTCAAAGGTAGGGGCCTCGGCGGACCGATTGTCAGCGGCCAAAACTAGTTCTAGGTATATGAAACCTCTGGTGGGAAAGGAGCCTAAGCTGGTGTGGGAGATAAAAAGATACTGATTAGATACAGTCATACTCACCTCAACGTGTGGCTCAGACACTGGAACCAAACTCCTGGAGAGGGGCTGGACTCTAGTCCACTCTTGCATTGCCCAGTTTCTTGGAGTTGCCCCAGTGGATGAGAGGGTCGCCTTCATTCGACTTTCTGTCGGGAGACGGACTCTGATGATGGCTTGTACGCTCGCAATGAACACTAGTTTGGAGTATCTAGACTTCTTGGAGACTTTGGAAGTGGTGCTAGAAGGTGCCCTGGGACTCCATTATTATACTGGGGGACTGTAACACTCATATGGATCATGACAGTGAAACCTGGAAGGGTGTGATTGGGAGGAACGGCCTGCCTGACCAGAATCCAAGCCGTGATCTGTTATTGGACCTCTGTTCTAATCAAAGCTTGCCCATAACAAACACCATGTTCGAGCATAACGGTGTTCATAAGTGTACCTGGCACAAGAGCACCCAAGGCCATAGTGCGATGTTTGATTCTGCGTCTGTATATTTTGGGCACTTGGGTGAAGAGAGGAGCTAAGCTGTCAACTGATCACCACATGGTGGTGAGAGGAATCAGATGGTGGGGGAAATGCCAGAGTCGGCAGTAATACGTTTGCGGTAATGTTCTGTTTTGGTGAACTGAGCCAGAAGGCAAAGCTCTCAATTTACTGGTCAATCTATGTTCCTAACTCCACCTATGGTCATGAGATTTGGGTAGTGGCTGAAATAATGAAATAGCAGGTATATGCGGCCAAATTCAGCCTCCTCCGCAGGGTAGTTGGGCTCAGCATTAGAGTGGGTGAGGAGCTTGGACATTCAGGAGGGGCTGAAAGTAGAGCCACTGCTCCTCCGCATCAAAAGGAGCTAGTTGAGGTGGTTTGGGCATCTGTCTTAGATGCCTCCTGGATGGCTCCCTGGGGAGGTGTTTTGGGCATCTCCAACCAGGAGGAGGTCCCAGGCAGACCCAGGACACACTGGACATATTATATCTATCTGGGAACACTTTGGTACCCCCTAGGCGGAGCTGGAAGAAGTGGCTGATGAGAGGAAGGTCTGGGCATCGCTGCTTAGACTGCTGCCCCCTCAACCCGACCCCAGATAAGCGGTGGCAAATGGATGGAATGGATAGTATAGTACTTTATAGTATAGTGTGGTATAGTATTGTATAGTTTTACCAAGTAACCGCAGACTAATTCGCTGATTTAAATACAGAGAAATAGTTTCTTCCCCAATTTTTCAAAATGTTTTTAATATTCCCCATTAAGTAACGATTAATGGAAAACTCAGGTCCTTATATTAATTTTTCATTTGACTTTGTCATGTAAATGTTCAGTTCTCTTCTCTTTGTGCCTTTCCTATTAATTCACTCATTGTAAAAACGTGAAAGGAGAACCACATTCATTGTGTCCAAAATGATGTCCATTATTTCTTATTCACTCATTTATCAGTCCATGCCTTAAAATTCTAAAGTATAAAATATAATAATATAAGATGCAATGTCCTTTTAGTATTAATATTATACAATGATAAAGATATAACTTTTATGACATAATACTTGTGAATAAACACTAAAATAACACCAAGACTACTGAATAGAGCTGAATCAGGTTTTTTTTTTTTTAACAGTTATTCTCAAGCCGTGCATATGTTGATTTAGAAGTGCCCCGAATGAGATTTTAAGACTTCTACTGAAGTAAATCACATTCTTTCTCTCTTTGGTTTTACCCACGAATATGGGGTCATCGTGAGTAATTGGGAGTTAAGAGATGGTTCAGCTCACATTTAATGCCTCATGCAAAAATTGGCAGCTCATATAAATTCACCATAATTAAAATATGAGGTAAGTGCCTTTTTTGGACTTCAAAATTGCAGTCACAAAAACCAGAGAATTGAGATGCATTATTGTGCTGACCCTGGATGTGTAAAAACCTTGTGTGGCACTGTGGATTCGCGTTGTCATGCTGCATTAATCAAGATTTAGTTGCGTTCTTAGGTTAAACGGTCATTTAGCACATACACTATATGGACAAAATATTTGGACACCTGGCTGTTACACCTACAGGAACTTGTATGATGTCCCATTCTAAATCCATAAGCATCAGTATGGAGTTGGTCTCCCCTTTGCAGCTGCCACTCTCCTGGGAAGTTTTTCCATAAATCTTTGGAGTGTGTCTGTGGAAATTTTTGCTCATTCATTCAGAAGAGCATTTGTGAGGTCAGGCACTGATGTTGAACGTGAAGGCCTGGCTTGCAATCTCTGTTCTGGTTGATATCAAAGGTGTCTGAAGTGGTTCAGGTCAGGGTTCTCTGCAGGCCAGTCAAGATCTTGCACACCAAGCTCACCCACCCATGTCATTATGGATGTTGCTTTGTGCACTGGGGCACAGTCCTGCTGGAAGAGAAAAGGGCCTTCCCCAAACAATTCCCACAAAGTTGAAAGCATGAAAGCATTTGGAATTGTCCAAAATGTCATGGAGTGCTGTAGCATTAAGAGTTCCCTTCAGTGGATCTAAGCGGCCAACCTCTGAAAAACACCCCCATACCATTATCCCTCCTCCACCAAATGTTACAGTTGGCACAATGCAGTCAGGCAGGTAACATTCTCCTGGCATCTGCTACATCCAGACTCGTCCATCAGACAGCAAGACAGAGATGCGTGACCCATTACTCCACAGAACGCATTTCCACTGAACCAGAGGCCAGTGGCAGTGTGCTTTACACCCCTCCATCTGACACTTGGCAATGCACTTGGTGATGTGAGGCTTGCATACAGCTGCTCGGCCATGGAAGCTCACTCCATGAAGGTCCCGGCACACAGTTTTTATGCTGGAGTTCATGCCAGAGGAAGTTTGGAACTCTGCAGTTACTGAGTCAGCTGAACATTGGTGACTTTTACGCTCTGTGCGCCTCAGCAATCGGCAACCATGCTCGGTTAATTTATGTGGTCCGTCACTTCGTGGCTGACGCTCTGTTGTTCCTAAATGCTTTCACTTTGCAATAAGCCCACTTACAGTTGACTATGCAATATCCATCAGGGTAGAAATTTAACAAACTGACTTATTGCAAAGGTGGTATCCTATAAGTTCCTAAATTGCCCGTAGGTGTGCATGTGTGAGTGGTTGGTGTGCAAATGTGCCCTGCGATGGGCTGGCCCCCCATCCAGGGTTATTCCCTGCCTCGTGCCTGTTGCTTCCGGGATAGGCTCTAGACCCCCCGCGACCCTGTAGGATAAGCGGGTTGGTAAATGGATGGATGGTATCCTATGACAGTAATGAATTCACTGACCTCTTCAAAGTAACCCATTTCACAAATGTTTGTAAACTTGTACAACCTGCCGGATGTACAGTCCCCACGCCTCATGTGGAAAATGTCACTTTGAGTGGCGCTGAACGTCTTTACATACCTGTTTTTGGATCATATTATCCTTGTAGACAGACTTACCAAACACAAATGGTATGTTTTACAATAGTATGTAAAGCAGGTAAATGTTGGTAAAATAGGTCATAAAACAAGTCTTATAATAACCATTTATGGTTATTATATGATTATGGTTTGTCACTCACTGCCTCCCAGAATACTGGTGTCACAAGCCCCTCTATTTTATTGCTGTTTGGAGGGATGCATATTAGTTGTAGGTTATACAATAGCTGGCATATTTTTTGAGGAAACTTTTCCCTTTGAAAGCCTGCTATGATTTGTACGCTGCTGCTGGTGAGAGATCCTCAGCATGACAAATAAATTCATCAGAGGGTGTGAGGGCAAGACAGAGAAAGTGAGATTACCCACAGTGCTGTGATACCTTATTGAAGCTCACGTCTCCACTAAAGGCCAGAGGACATCTCTGAAGTACAGCCACACAACTTTAAGCTAAAACGCACCACTTGATGCCCCCAAACAGGCTGCTCCAATAGCCCTACCCAACGGGGTGTAATTAGAATTGATCTGCCTGGAAACACCCCCAGTGGAACACATAAAACAGGCTGAATCCAACACGACTTACATGTGGAATGTTCTACACCAGGAAGGTCCACCCTCCGTATTTTATATTAATCTGTTGCAGCTTGATAAACACCCAGCTGGTTTATGCTGGACAGGTTGCAGGTCTATCTGTGATCAATGCAGATTAGTAATTGTGCAAGAGTTTTAAGGAAACAGCCAGTAGAATATACAATCACAAAATTATATAAATGTATTACAGTCCTCGATATAAACACAGTAACATTTACATAGACATATGAATATAAATAAATGACAGGGAAATGTATCCATTTCAAATTAAGCAAACAAGGTATATAAATGAGAATTAAGGCAAGAAAAAGAACCGGCAGGTTTGCATGGACTCAATAGAAACATCATCGAATAGCAAGGAAGCTTATAATGTCCACGTATAGCAGTTCTCCTTATGCTCTGCTGTCGTGTCTTTTGTTGCCTAATAATAGTATTTAGCTGGAGTTCATGTTTTAAACAAAAGACATAAATGGGCACAGGTACTCCAAATAATACTGGTAACAGTGGGAGTTGGATTTGAAAATTTCTCTTAGAGGGAAAAAAGAGGGGAAAAAGTCTTTTTAAAACATGTAAGGCATAAATTATGTCCAATCGAGCAAACACGATTCCACTGCTGAACAGCCAGTCAATGGGGAGGGCGGGAGAGCCAATGGAGCGAAGTGATGTGTAATCTTACTACTCAATGGGCTGTGCCGAGCGAGCGCCGTCTGAATGCTGCAAGTGTCAGGGAGATAAATAGCAGAGCGTCCCCCTCGAAAAACATGATTAATACCCCTCGCCCAGTGACTCTACTGAAGATGAAGTGGGAGCAGCTGGTCCAGGCAGCAGAGGCACGCGAGGAGGGACGGGGGGGCGGGGAGCAGGCTCAGCAGAGCAGAGAGGGCAAAGAGTAGGACACTCCAGCAGCCGGGGGGGTGGGCGGGGCAGCGGGGCGAGGTGAGGGCAAGCTGGGCCTCTGCTGGCATAGCCTTTGCCAGCAGCCACCACAACCCTCCCTCTCCCTGGCTGCTGTTTAAATAATGTCCTTCTCCTGCAAAAGTCAGGGGGCTCTAGGGCAGTTTCGGGCAAAACCCCTGGGCAGGACTTGCTGGCTTCCCCAGTTCTGCTGAGGAAAGGCTGCTTTAGATTAAGAGGGGGGCGGTCTGCTGTACTGCGCCTACTGTAAGCAGCCGGAGTAACTCTGTGCAGCTCCATCGCTTCTTCATCCACGTTAAAAGAAGAGCATTTCATCAGGGCCATTTTTAGAGACATGACAGTGGTCAGCAGAGAGTGATTGATTAGCTTCTGATTTTTTTTTTCTCAAAAAAGTATTAATAATTAAAGAAGTTAAACTTTTTAGCATGCTTGCTACATTTTGGGCACAAAGCTATTTAAATAATTCTAGGACAAATAACTGGGAATGCAGTATACGCCTGGCTTTGGGAGAATCTGCCTGAGTGATTGGGACTTTCTGTGGTGTAAGTAAACATGTCCAGGGGTGGGCCACTTCTTCATGGTTCAGGGCCTCTATCCTCCTCTCTCACAATTAACTTTTCCAGGGTAATGAGATGATTGATAAGCTGGAAGTCAGAGCTTTAAGGAGATATTAATCATTCCCTCTGGTAATTTTAATTGTGCGTTCCATCATCCGCAGACGCCTCGTATCACCTTCCTGGCAAACAAAGGGCGGCCTTGCCACTCGCGCGCTCGTCCCGCTCTAGTTTCACTTCTCCGCCATGCCAGTTTGCTCCTTCCATCTGTTCTCGCGCGGCTCCCCGGCCCACGCTGCGCGCCACCGGAGTGTGTGTGAGCTGCTGTGTGGGAGTCTCCTGTCTGTGTGCAAACTTTCGCAAGTGGCTGTCATTTACGCTCTAAACTCAATCTTCTGGGCACTGCACTATCTGCTTTTGTTTTCATTATTTTTTTCTATCTTTCACAGCAACTTCCAGATCCTCCCTGGCATCTAAAAATACACACACACACACACACACACACACACACACACACACACACACACACAGGTTTGTAATTATATCTTTGTGGGGACTCTCCAGTCATTTCTATGGGGCTAACTCTAATCTCAACATGACAATCTTAACCCCTACCAAGCTTTAAAGACTTTTGGCATTTTCATTTTTTTGATTGCATTCACAATATATTATAAATGTAATACACACACAGACACACACACACACAATTGCAGACACACTCACAGCGATCTTACCACATTGTGCAATATGCCTTAAACACTATATTCATGAATCAATACCTATTAATAGACACTTCATTTCAGCTTTGAAAGGTGGAAGCTTTATCAGAGTCTAGTAGATGCTATAAAGCAAATATACCATATACAGTGACTGTGGTTATGTCACAGAGGTGGCCCCTTCACTGCCTAAGGTAACAGATGCTGTCTGTAGCTTTATCCGACATTGTCGGGGTCCTCAGTGTACAGTATTATTTTAACTGTCCACATGACTACAGGAGCTAGTCATAAGGAAGACAGGTCCTGAGGACGACTACACAGCATTCAGATGAAGATTACATTTTAATGTTAATAGAACTAAAATATTGTGACACTGTCTTTTTCCATGTATGCAAAAAAAATAATTCACCATTTTTTTCATGGCATATGACTTACGAGGTATACTTACATTTACACAAAACATGGGAATCACCTCCATAATGTGCAACATTTGTAGTAGATCTGGTATCAGCTAGGTCACGTACTCCAGCCAAGTTTAGAGGTATTTATAGTCCGGAGACTAATGCATAGCAGGTGCCATCTGGGTTCTGACTAGGTAAACGGGCAGCACACTTCTGCAGTTGATATGCTAGCCTATAAGAGCTTATAGAAATGAGCCCAGCTGTGTTGGGCACCAGCAGTTCTTAAAGATATTAATTGGAACCAATATAAAAGCCATTTAATCTTGTGCAGGCCCAGCCTTGCTTGTTTGCACTGCCTTACTGTGGCCTGCGCATCACGCTGAGCTCAGCCTTTTCCCACTTTATTATCTAATAATGATGAATGGACATGTCTGGAAGTGACAGCTGTTATGAGAGCTTGTAATCTGCAGGCAACTATCTCTGCCTGAGGTGAAGGTGGGTTGCCTGGCTGCTTCATGGTGCATTCGCAGTTGCCGCTTCATGGGCAGATCGCAGCAGCTGCATCATGGTGCATTCGCAGTGGCCGCTTCATGGTGCACTCACAGCAGCCTCTCCACAGGCAGATCATAGCAGTCACTCCACGGTGCATTCACTGTGGGCGCTGCACGGGCACAGTGCAACGTTTACTTAACAGGCAGATTGCAGTAGCCACTGCAAGGTAAATTTGCAGTGGCTGCTTCACGGGCAGATTGTAGTGGCTGGACAGACTGCTGCAGCACTTCACAGTGCACGCTCAGCAGCTGCTTCATGGTGCATCCACTGGGGCTGCTTCACAGTGCACGCTCAGCAGCTGCTTCATGGTGCATCCACTGGGCCTGCTTCACAGTGCACGCTCAGCAGCTGCTTCATGGTGCATCCACTGGGGCTGCTTCACAGTGCACGCTCAGCAGATGCTTCATGGTGCATCCACTGGGGCTGCTTCACAGTGCACTCTCAGCAGCTGCTTCATGGTGCATCCACTAGGGCTGCTTCACAGTGCACGCTCAGCAGCTGCTTCATGGTGCATCCACTGGGGCTGCTTCACAGTGCACGCTCAGCAGCTGCTTCATGGTGCATCCACTGGGCCTGCTTCACAGTGCACGCTCAGCAGCTGCTTCATGGTGCATCCACTGGGGCTGCTTCACAGTGCACGCTCAGCAGATGCTTCATGGTGCATCCACTGGGGCTGCTTCACAGTGCACTCTCAGCAGCTGCTTCATGGTGCATCCACTAGGGCTGCTTCACAGTGCACGCTCAGCAGCTGCTTCATGGTGCATCCACTGGGGCTGCTTCACAGTGCATAACTTGTCTAAAATAATTTTCTGATTTGCCCACTATTTTTGTATACATTTCATAGTACCTCAACATAGTAGCTCAACAAATGTTCTCAAATTCCTCTAATACTTCTTAAGGGCAGCTGACCCCCGCTAATGGTCAGATCCTATAATCACCCCAGGTCTCTGGCATTGTTACATGTCTTTATAGCTTGTTTTTGGATCAATGCCTTGCCTTTCCTGGACAATAGACCACAGACATAATTTTATCCAAGTGGGTTTGTTTTTAGAAGTACTTTCCTTCCCCAGATCACTCTGAAGCTCTTAAAACCAAAATGAGCTGAACTAAAACAGGAAAGAAAACTACAAATCCAGAGTGTCATCTGGCCTTAATGAAGTAGTGTAACTCCTGTGAAAATGACTGTTTGCGTCATGCATTATAATCAATTTCAGAGAGGTCAGGGGGTTTGGGGGGGTATATCGTGGAAGGAAGGTGACAATCAGCCAGGGGGTGACAGCCTCTCTGACCCAAGCAGGTGCGTGAGGGAGGGGTGCCCCCCCGCTGCAGTACTCAGCAAGGCCGTATCAGGTATTATTTCAGACTGCCAATCATCTCTTCAAAAGGCCGGTGTGTACACGTGTTATTAGAAGACAAAGTGCTCTTGAGGGCACGCCGTAATTTTCTCATTGTGGATATACTGCCAATTTCAGTCATGCTGACAGACAAAGGAGCTTAAAACAGCCCTCTTGTGAAGGGTGGTTCAAAAGAAAACAATAAGATTGCTTATTGGCCCTCATTAAGTACGCCTCCATTTGCCCCGGCATACCTGGTCCGCTGTTTGGGTAAAAGACAATTAATCCTAATAATCAAGAGGCGCACAGTCATTGCTCATTCTGTCAGGTTTTCATGAGGGTGAGTAGAGAGTGAGTCAGCCTTGAAAACTGTGCAGACGCACACACATACACACACACACACACACACATATACCGATTAAGTATCTATATTTTTTATAGGGACTCTCCAGTCTTTTCTATGGGTTAAACCCACAGAACAATGACAATGACAGCCTTAACCTCTGCCCAGTCCTAACCTTAACCATAAATAACCAAAAAAAATAAAAGACTTTTGGAATTTTTAGTTTTCATTGCATTCACTGATTAAACTGAGTTTCTCCTTCTGGGGACAAAAAATGGTCCCCACAATGTCAATATAACAGGTTTTTTGCCTATGCCTATGGTTTGCTCCTGTGACCATATCACAGCTATGATACATTAGACAACAACTGCAATTGTTAAGGTATGTTGTTGCTTAAATATAACATTAACCATAACATCTACTATAACATCTGCTATACCATCAACTATAACATCCACTATAATATTCAGTATAATACTATAACCTCTACTGTAACATTAACTATAACATCTATTATGTATCTAAGCAGTGATGTGTTTTCATAGCCTGGGTTTCCATGTCCTTCCAACGTGTCAAAACAATTAGTGCCTTTATTCACTACTTAGTCCTCTTCTCTTTCTGTAATGACAATAAAATTGGGGACCCTACATGTATTTCAACTTTTACATCAGTCTTCTGAATTAGGAGTCCAAAAAGCATTGCCACATATGTAAATAGCCCAAAAAACATTGCCATAAATGTAAATAGCCCAAAGATAATTGGCATACATGCAAATATCTCAAAAAACATTGACATACGTATAAATAACCCCAAAATCATTGACATTCGTGTAAATATACATTTGTTTAGAGTGGAAAAATATAAGCAAATATATTTTCAGTATTAAGTGCTGCTTATGAATATATATGGTTCTCATGTTAACATTTGATACAAAGTAACAGGTCCCAGAAAGAGAAGCGAAATAGAACTGGCCAAATGCAGGATAATCTCCATCAAGACCACTACAAAATAACCTCCATCAAGACCAATACAAGATAATCTCCATCAAGGCCACTACAAGAAGACAAATCATCTAAAAAACCCAGAGACCCAGTGAGGTTCTGCAGCATCACAGCCACAATGGGCGCTGCTGCACGTCCGTTTACTTTGCGTTTAGATGAATGACTGACAGACTGAAATCAGAAAGTGATACAGAAGCTCAGCACGGGCTGTGTTACAGTGATGAGCTGCATTTTATATGGTGTGAGTGTGGCCTCGCTTAAGCTGGTTCCCCGTACCCTGCCTCTGCTCCACACGCCAGGTGAGCTAGAGCAGGCGTATTAATCACACTCAACACCGCTAATGCTAACTATCCGTCAATGCAGCCAGCCGGGCTCTCTGTCTCAGGTGACAGCAAGGTTTACCCTGAGACCTGCTGATTCGTCCTGACGTTTACGCCTGTAGGACAAAACAGACACAAGATGCTGGGGGGGGGGGGGGCGGGGCGGCGCGCGGGGGCGGGGGGGGGGGGGGGGAGGGGGGGGGGGGGGGGTTGGGGTGGGGTGGGGGGGGGGGGG
>JABFDZ020000022.1:12782146-12796885 GCA_019775955.2 Pollimyrus isidori
CCAGTTCATGACCAGCAGAATGTGTCTGCAAAATTTGCAAAAATATGGGAAATAAGTTTTTGCGTTAATGGAATCAATTCTGTTAACAAAAATAAGCAAAATCGGTAAACTAAGCCGGATTTATTCCGCTGAGACAGAAATATGACAGATAGCAACAGGATATTCGCCCTCTTACACAAAGATCTTCACAAAGATCTCCGGTACAGCACACAAGGGCAGTTAAAATAAGAGCCAGGAAATCCATTATCTGTTTATTTACTACGTATACCACTATGAATACCCGATAATATCATGACTAAACGCCTTTTCTTCGAAATAGAAACTGAAAACGGAGAACGTACAATAAATTCCGGGGAGGAACTAGGAAACAAGCAAAAGCACTTTTTTTCGTGCTTTCCGCGTGTTACGATGCCGGTGTGCGTGCATGAATAACAGACGATTCAAAGTCCAAGTCGAACTGGAACGGGGTTTATTCTACATGCACACTTCGACACAGACAACTTCAATGCCGCTACAATGGGACAGACGCTAGACACAGACTAAATACACTTGAACATAACACGTGACTGGCGAGCGGGAATCGCCTCACGGAGGAAGACAATTAGGGTAATTACGCAAGGGAACGAGGTGGGCGTGGCAACACGCAGGGCTGGATCGGGACGGACGACGCGGTACGTAACAGAACCCCCCTCCTAAGGCGCGCTTTCCGAGTGCGCCTCAAGAGGAGCGGCGGACGGGACGAGACCGGGGAGGCAGAACCTAGAAAACAAAACAGGCAACAACACATCAGACCGGACCTGGGTACAGAACAAGCACTAGAACGTCAGACCAAACGAGGGTACATAACAAGTAGACGGTTAACGAGGGCCGGGGAACAAGACTGACACACAAAACTGAAACAAAGACCAAAACCAAGACAACAGACCACAAAGGACGGGGAACGCGGATAGACAAACCTGGACAGGTGACACGGAGGGAACGGAGGGGCTTGGACAAAACGAGGATACAAAGGGACCAGGCGTGACCGGGGGAACCCGGGGACCGGGGTGGACAGAGGGAACGTTGGGACCAGGCGTGACAGGGGGAACTCAGGGACCGGGGTGGACAGAGGGAACGTTGGGACTAGGCGTGACAGGGGAAACCCAGGGACCGGGGTGGACAGAGGGAACGATGGAACCAGGATAACCCAAGGGAACACTAAGAAGAGGGGCCAAAGGCAACCAGGGTGCCCTAAGGTCCCCAGAGCGAGGGCGGAAAGCAACTCAAGGGGATCTTGGTCGGGGAGAGCCAGGAGCAGGAGGGGACCCTACTGGGGCCACATGGACCGGCTGAGGGATTCCTTCTGGGGCCACGAGTACAGGACGAGGGATCCCTGGAGGGGCCACTGGACCGTGGACGTCAGGGAACGGTTGCTGGGGAACCTGACTGGAGCCAGAGAACTTGCACCGGGGCGAAGGAAGGGAACCTTGGGGTGCCCGGTGGCCAGGGGCCGGAGGGCCCAAAGGTAGCCATCAGGTGATGGCCAGGGGCCGCATAGGTGTAGCAGGGGTCGGGCTCGGAGGGGCCCGAACCCGTCTCCTGTGCCCCCTTCCCTTCCTGGACACAGAAAGACGGGCACCCCCGGGAACTCCACCTCCCTGGGACCTGGGTTGTCTTCCAGGATCCCGGGGGCCTGGCGATGTCCCCCTGGGCAGGCTAGGCCCCGGTGGCACCGCCGGACCCATGAGGACCGACGGAGCCAGGGAACCGGCTGGCGGGGATGAGAGGGCCTCACGACCTGTGGGACCCGTCGTATGGCTAAGTTTGAAGGGGAGCACGGGGCACTCCCCCCCAAAGGCGGGCCCTCCAGGCACGCCCCTGGACGGACCCTGCGCGCGTGCGACCGAGCCGTACACGACCGTGGAACCATGCGAGGCCACGGGCCGAGCAGAGGGATCGAGCGAGGCCGAGAGACCGGACGAAGCCGAGAGACCGGGCGAGGCCGAAAGCCCAGGCGATGCCGAGAGACCGGGCAAGGCCGAGAGACCGGGCGATGTCGAGCGACCGGGCGAGGCCGAGAGACAACGCTAGAACAAATAATAATAATAATAATAATAATAATAATAATAATAATAATAATAATAATAATTAGATTGGTATCAGTTTCAGCAGATACTCAAAATTTAAAAATCAGTATGGGGATCGGATCAGAAAGAATTCTATTCTGTCATCTGTATTTTTAAGCTTTACTTAACTATTGTAATGTGTTATGATGTTTCTTTTTTTTGATGTTGATGTCTCAGTGCAGAGGGTGTTAATTGTTGGATTCAGCATGGCAGTGCGGCACAGAGAAAAGAGCCTAGACAAGCATCAGATACATAAGATGACAGACGGGGCGAGGACACTGTGTGCCTCAAGATTTTTTGGCATACGCAAAACCATGGTTTGGTTTCCACAAAATGATCCTTATATGAAAAGAGTTTATGCTGCAGATTGCTGAGACAAATCCCACTGGAAAGTCAGTAATCAGCAGCAGCTAAAGGAGTTAAATGAGTTTCAGTTAAACTTGTGTGTAAGGTAGATGTCTCTCTAGTAACTTCTGTTACTGATGCAGGCTACCTAAAACAATGAGATAACATTTACTTTGGACAGGTTCAAGTACTCTTATAGCTTTTTACTCGTATTACTTTCAGACTAATATTTGTACTTCAACGGTTAACAGAACTGAGTTGTTATTTTCTGAAAAATTAGTTTATGACTGCTATTCAACATTCCCACACTTGTCTAGTGAGTGAATCAGTCTACAAATCTACCTCTCTCCATGGACAACCACTAACACCAAAGCCACAAAATGGCTTTGCTAGATTTGACCCACATGCTTTTTTTGTTTAGAAGAGATGTGATGTGTTGGCAGTTTTTCCATCAGACTGTGGTGTGAATTACAGTATCTCTGTATGTAAGTCTGAGGTGGCCACCTAGAAAATACACCGGCAGCGGATATCTGTTGTGGCAGGATGTCCATGAGGCTGGTCCACTGCACAGCAGCTCTTGTCTGTTCTGATTGGACTCATATTAATTGTGCTGTGAAGGTGGGAGGGGGGTGTTTAGCCTGCATGCCTGTGAATCCTCACATCCTGCTCTTCGAGGGTGTGTGTGTATGTGCGTGCGTGTGTGCCTGTACGTTATTGTATGAGTGTATGGCTTCGAGCTGTGTGATGTACATATGTGTGTATGCTTGTGTGTGTACATAGCTTTGTGTACCTGTCTGAGCGTGTGTGCTTTGTCTGCATGTAAATTTACATTCACTTTGCCTTGGGGACCCACACAGAGAGGAATAAGAAATACAGCCAGCAATTCAAGCCTTTGAGTTCATGGTTTCTGGGTCGTGCTGAAAATATTCTTACTAAGATCAACAAACAAAAAATAATTCTGAGCCATATGTGTGAGTTGATTAAAGTCTGACATCTATATAGCATCTAGTCAGATAATAAAAAGTTTTCATAAGCACAACACACTGTGGAGCCGTTATTCCAGCTGCTGAACAATGTTTCATTGAATACTTGAGATTTGCTGGAGCATTTCATTGTGGTACAATCATAAAAAAATATGCAAGTTTAATGTCTTCACATATCATGCGTCAAACATACATAATTAAAAATTAATGAAGCAGGAACAGCAAAGTTAAAATGTATTATTTAAATTAATTGCTTAAATGAAAGCACACAAGTTGTGATTAAATAATGAAATATGATTAACTATAAGATAATGTGTTTCAACATAAAACATCTAATTTCATTTTATTTAACCCTTTGGGTAGTAATCCCTGTTCCTGCAATATCAAACCATGCACAGACACACGCATTTATAATTATAGCTTAGTGGGGATTCTCAATTTCTATGAGGACAAATCTAGCCCCAGCATGACGACCTTAACCCCTACCCAGCCTTAACCATAGGTAACCAAACTAAATATGAGACATTTGACATTTTTAGTTTTTGATTGCATTCACAGATTTTGTGGGTTTTTTTTTATTTCATTGTGGAGGATATTTGGTCACTACCATATATTATAAACCTAATACACACACACACACGCACGCACAGCAACCTGGTTCATCTCTGGCATTGGAAAGTTGCTTCTGCCCTCTACCTTGCTAATTTCTGATTGTTCCCAGTGTCTCCTACTTCACAAAGTTGTGCACTGCTGTGAAGCTTTGAGCCTGGAAGCAGAACCCTGATTTAAACAGGATTTAAAAATGCAGATTTGTTTAAAAATATAAAGCGGTATATTAGCATACATATATGTCAGGAAACTCACTGGACACTCACTGCACATTTTATTGGGTAAAATTGATCAACTGCTCATAGGAGCAAATATCTAATCAGCTAATCATATGTCAGCAGCGCAATGCGTACCATGATGCATACAAGTAAGGAATTTCCATTAATGTTAATGTCCAAGAAAATTGTCCAGTGAGCGGTTCTCTGAGTGAAAATGCCTTGTTGGCAGTGGTCAGAGAAGAATGGCCAGACGGGTTCAAGCTTATAGAAATACAACAGCAACTCAAATAACCACTTGTCACAACCATGGAATGCAGAAGAGCATCTCTGAATGCACAACAAATCGAACCTTGAGTCAGATGCACTACAGCAGCAGAAGACCACACTGAGGTCAGCTAAAGACAGGAAACAGAGCTTCCCCAAAACAAGATCTGGGCTCCCCAAAACTGGCCAATGGAAGGTCGGAAAAGCATTGCCTGGTCAGACAAGTCTCAGTTTCTGCTGCAAAAGTCAGATGGTAGGGTCAGAATTTGAAAACAACATGAACACAAAAGGGGGTTCAACCTGGCATTAGTAAGGTGTACCTAATAAAATGGCCAGTGAGTGTGTGTATATGGAAATATGCGTGCGCATGTGTGTGTGCGCTCTTTTGATCCTGTTCTAATTTTTGTTAGAGAGATAATGATTTTCTCATTTTCCTTGGATCACAAGCAAAAATTCAAGGAGTACAAATCAATCAGCTTACTTAATTTACGTTGCGAAAGTAATTGAAAGATAGATCAATTTAAACATATTAGCTACAATTATGTGTCTTAAACCATGAGTGAGTTTGTTTCCGTTTGTACTTCTTTCAGACTTCACTGTGAAGTGTGTAGTGCACTGTGGCAGGCTCTCAAGAACTGAACAAACAGGCTGGTTTCAACAAGTTGTTCAGAATGGTGCACTACAGTATCTGAGAAGGTCCTTTTTAGACTATGAATCTGGAAATAAAATGAAGGAATAAAAACAGGGAAAGAAAGAGGGGAAGGGGCACCAGCTGACATGGGAACAATTTTCATAAAATACTTTCACATAAAAAAAATCTGGGCACCTGAAATGTATTTTGGGAAAAATACAGTGTGGTATATAATTGACAGACAGGTGGTTGGACGACTGAAAGCAACACAGATGTCTGCATTTATCTGGACCCCAGTACAGTGCCGCCGTTTACATCGGTAGGCCTGCCGAACAGCACGCAGCTGTGCATTTCACATGTTAAGCGTGCTCAGTTCCAGGCATGTGATGTTCCACATGATCTCAGCCTGGGCTTTTCGAAGATCAAAGGCATACGACAAAGTGGGCTCCCAAATCCCCAACGCTCGCTCTGGCCACATTTTATTTGGCTCATTGGCATTCTGACCCTGTGCTTCTCCCGCTTTCAACCCCAAAGTTTTGCCGAGCTGAATTGCTCCTCTGCGCACATTATCGGCACAGCAGATTAAAGCCCACCACTGTGCTTCAGTGGGCCTTAGTGCTGTGGCGGCACTCACATTTTACTGCGGTACAACCTGCTTTCCCTGGGTGCAAAGCAGACCCAAAACGCGGTGAAAAGGCATCACATTTTTTGGGGTTCATCTTCATCTGCCACACGGTGTCCTTTGTGCTACACTTATGGCTCATTCGCTCTATTTAAGAGTGTCACTTTACTTCTAAAATTAAATGCAGAATGTTATTTAGAGATTCCCTGCGAATTCCTTCTGCTGGAGAAAAATGTAAACATTTGTCTTTAAATATTGGTCGCATTCAAACAAGCGTGCCTGTTCATAATTTGCTCGTGTTGTTATTATTCTGCATCTCTTAACTATTGTTTTACAGACATTCTGAAACGCCACCTTTTGAAATACCATGTCTGGCATTCTTTGTAGCTCAGCCTATCAGAGCCTTTAAATATTGGCCATATAAGGTCATGGAAGTGTATTGACAGCAAATGAAAAGGGTTTGAGTTTGGTATAAATCTGTTAATGGACTTTTTTTCGGGACTCATAATGAGGGAAGACACAGACGGTTGAATGAGCGTCTGTGAGCTCTCCCACACCGCACTCGATCTCATCAGACGTCGCGATTAAAAATCTGGCTCCTTGGACCGCTGCATTGTCTTCATTTGGAAATATTTCAGTCCCGTTTATGCCACTCTGAAGGGAGACAGAGATAAAGGAGGAGGGCTGGGAGAAAGACCCGCCCTGTTGTGTGAATCCGAGACGAGGCCTTGAACCTTGCCATTCATCCCT
The DNA here is from genome assembly GCA_019775955.2 of Pollimyrus isidori. NCBI lineage: Eukaryota > Metazoa > Chordata > Actinopteri > Osteoglossiformes > Mormyridae > Pollimyrus > Pollimyrus isidori. Next base: position 12,788,674 of record JABFDZ020000022.1, read on the forward strand.
TTCACTTCATCAGCTGAGTCTAATTGCCGGAGAGGACAGGACACCACAGGCTTGATTGTTCCTTATCCTCTTTGGAGCCTTCTGAGGCATGAAAAGCGAACGGCTTGCTTTTGATCTTTTTTTTTTTTGATTTCCTTTCTCTAGCCCAGGCTGTTCCCCACCATCCCTTCATCGGCAGTGACACGGCCCTTCCACTCAGTGCCCTTTTCTCCATCCACGCAAAATAATTATCAGCCTCTGCCTGGGCGAATAATGGCGGAGGGGGGAGGTCATGGCAGCCAGGGCCCGAGGTCTGAGGGGGACCCAGGCCACGCCACAGCTCCTCAGCTTGCCTTAGCCGCCTGCTATTTAGCTTCTGATACCTTTTCATAGCGTGACCCTGGTTTTGGCCGGCCCGTCCTAATGAGACCTCTACACAGAGCCAGTGCAGCGGCACTCTGCCGGGAATGAGCCAGGAAGACTACAGTACAATAAAACATGGCTCTTCCCAAACAACACTGCATCTGTGCTATCTCATTAAAAGCCATGAAGAGCTCGCGCCTTTCAAAGTCCCACCGTGCCGAAACCAGATATATTGACACCTACTTGTCCTTGGCGGTCGACACCTTTCACAGCGGCGACAGCGTGCACACACAGCCTCTTATTATCAGTCATTCTGGCCAGCTTATTTAGAGAGCAAGTGCTTAACTTGGTTCGGCTGAGATGTGAGAAACAGTGCATGCAGGCGGAATTAAGGCAGGGAAAATTCAGGCAGATTAAGAAGATGACAAAGGATGTCAAAAGGGCAGCTCTGCCTGCGATATAGCTGCTGAACGCTGCCTTTCCCATCAGATTTGTGCACAATTATCGCACTTTGTCAGGAAAGTCAAGGATATTTTAAATTATGTAAAAATTTCAGATTTGGAAAACTTTTATGTTTAGAAAAATACAGTATTGCAGAACTTTTTAAAATGTAAAATATCTATATGATACAGCTGCATTTGTCATGTACTGTACATTCAAATTAAGCAAGACTTACAAATGAACCAAAAAATTAGCTGCTATGCTAAACTGATTAAGCCTATTCGAAATGATTTCAAACGGGGACCAGTTGGCTGACATTACAACATGCAGCAACCAGCAAAGAGTAGACCATAAAGACCTGTATGCACTGAGGCCAATTTCCAGTAAGAGCTTTCTTCCAAAATGCTGTCTCCTTTCAGAATGCTGTAAACATTCCGTGTCAAACCATTTCTGCTGCCTGGAGACTAAAATGATATGGTTATACTTTTATATATGTCATATTGCATTCTACACTTATAATCAATACTATAATCTCCTAGAGTAAGAGCAGGTAGGGGCTGCACATTCTATCGTAGCCCTCAGTCATGGAGAGAAGGAGCAGCAAGACGAACAGCCAGGACATGCAGACAGGACAAAAACAAACACACACGGCAACAAAAACCTTTAAGCAATCATGTAAAGCAATCTAAGAGCTGCGTGTCAACCCTGGCAGAGTATCGATCTGCTCTGGAGGCAGCATCAGTCCTTGGGGTTCCCATCTCATCCCGCCTTGCTCTCAGAGCGTGCGTATTGATCTGGCCCTCCTCTGCAGACTTAACGCACCCGAGGAAGCCCCGGCCAAGGCGTCCTCGGGCCTGAAAAGCCAACCGTTTACAGCTCTTATGGGGGGTGCGGGTAACAAGGCCCCCTGAAACAGAGAAGATCTTAACCTGTAACACAGGCGGCGCTGACAACCCGGCGAGGTTCGCATATGAGCCGCTCAGCATCTCGGATGCTCAAAATACGTGGGTGTTGCCTTTTCTGTTCTCGTAAACCATCCTCCCCGAACCTTAATAAGCAATTAGAAGCACAGAACAGCTTTGTATGTTACTGTGGGCATATGTGTGCTTCTTCACATGGGCTCTGTTTGCCTGCTGCGCATCCACAGGTGCATTCATGTTTATCCATATTTGTGTCTGCTTTACGTATCTGGGTATATGCCATTACGTATATGACCTCTGGGCATACCTGTATCATCATGCGGCAATAAAATGAAGCATTTGAAACAAAAAACATGTCCTCATAGACTATGTGCTTTACGTGTGAATGTCTGTGTACATTTATGTACGCACGCGCGTGTGTGTATACTTGTGCGCGCGTGTGTGTGTGTCAGAAGTTCTGTGCGATTCTGTAATGATCTATGTGCGAGTGCCTGTCGAGAGACAGGCCATCTGTAGCAGTTTGAAGAGCAACATGCTGTCGCGAGAGGCTGGGGAGTGGAGTGCGACTTGACTTGTCAAATCTTGGCGCGTCATGAGACAGATGGGTAGAAGGAAGGAAAGTGTCCAGAGATAAACAATTAAATAAATCCCAGCGGGAAAGGGCACGGACAATGTGGCCCGTGCAAAGAGGCAGAATCAATGCAGCCTCCTGTGAGGACATGTTAGGGTAGTAAAAGCTCACAAAGGACAGACCCCCTGACCTGGATCAGAGTACCTGCAGGCCTGTCCACAGCATGGTCTCTTCAGCGTCAAATTACAGATTAAACATCCTTCTAAAACACAGGCCTGTCATGCTAAAAAAAAGAGAGAAAATATTATGCAATATAATTAATTGCTGTGGATTTCTAAGAAATGAATCCTAGGATCAAATATTAACAAAAAGAAAAAGCAAATAGGAGAACAGCTTACTGTGGCACCCCACCCCCCACCAGCCCAATCAAAATCATCTTTTGTAAAATGCATTTGGGAATGTGTGCCTCACACCCACCTCCCCGAACGTGAGGGAGCATAATCCGCAGACGCGTGGGCCTTTCCCAGAACGCCGCGCCGCGCCGCCTCCCCAGGCCTGCCCCGGCTAGCAGGTCTCAGCTCGCATCCCGCCGCCCATCCCAGCGGGGAGGGTGATGGTGCCAGGGCTGTGGAAATGGCCGAGGTGGGCCGTTTCACCGCACGCCGTGCCAAGAAAGGAAACAACAACAACAGAGGAAAAGCTGTGTCTGGCCGCCGCCGCTGTGAGGCCGAGGGCTGTCCGCCGAGATTCGGCAGGAATCCGCCGAGCAGAGAGTTGCATGGCGGGGACACGGCCTTCGTGCCGACAGCGACTCCACGGAGATGGGGGAAGCAGCTGAGCGCCGTGCCGCCATGGTGACCCCTGACCTCTGACAACGTGTCAGACTGTCAAAGGGGCCGGCAGGTCCGGGTTGAGAATTCCTTTGGGGGGGGGGTGTTTTGTCTGTCAAAGTTGGTGGGATCCAAGCATCAGTGGATAGTTGGGCAGCTTCTGTTTAAGCACAGCTGTGGCAGCAAATAAAGCTTAAAAAGTATATTAGCTCTGGGTTTTACAGAGTCCGGACTCTACAGAAATGTAAAGCATCCTGTAAAGTGTCATAGCTGGCCCAGGTATTCTGCCAGAACTTTATCCCAGCAGAAAATGAGAAACCATTAACAGGAACTGAAATATGGAACTAAAAGGTCAGAGAGCAAAGAGAGTACAAAACCCAAACTAAATATGAAACAAGCCAAATGAAAGCTGAAGTCCATTAGCCCTAAGCAACACGGGTGTAACGTTAGCAAGTTAGCAAGGTGTAACATTAGCAAGTTAGCAAGGTGTAACATTAGCAAGTTAGCCTGCATCATTTAATGAAAATGTAGTGGAAGGTGGTAAACGTATACAGCACCTGCCACATTTAAATTTTAGGCAAACAAGACACAACAACCACCTCAACATTTCCTGGCCACATAGCCCCCCTCTCCAAAGCTACATCTGACGCGTACTGTTCAACACTCTGAAGAGTTTGCCTCTGGTTGTTGCAGCAGATACCAGCAAGTGAGCAGGGAGTAGTTCAGTAATCTTGAGTGAAGGCAGACCAGTGAATTACTGCCTGTTGTTATTTTGAAACAATTATATGCAGTTCTACAAAGCAGCACTTTTAACGATTATTTCAAGCAGGCAGTGCTTGAGACCCCATCATTTGAAGCATATTTTTGCTGTTGTCTTGATATTCAATATTATTTTGCATTATTTATTTTGTTTCCATATTTACCTACTTGTTCCACAGTTACAGTAGACAAGCAGTAATCAGAATTTGCCAATCATGTACAGGGCAGGATCCAGGTATGGACAAACTCTATAGCTGCCCAGGGCTCAATCAGTACAAGGGGGCTCAGACAAAGTTATATGATTTATAAATAAGAAGGAGACCTGCCTGCCACAATGCAGATCAAAGCGTGCAAGTGCAGGTAGCACCATGACAAGCTTCCAGCAGGCAGAGCGAGAGGTCTCAGAGTCTCCGTCTGAAATCCCCCAGAGGAATGGCCCCCACACGCTGACAGACCAACACCACACCCGTCTGTGGAAAATCTGTGCCGTTCCCTTCCGCCAAAGAGGAGGCAGTCGAATGGCGGGGCAATTCTTTATGCAGACGCCGGAAGCATCTCCAGATGGAGAGTCATTTCAGGCGGGGAAGCAACAAGCGGGCGTTTCATTCCAGATCTCTTTAACACCCACCTTCTGCCAGCCTGGGATGGGCAGCTGACCTACTGTCTGACGACAGAGTACCTGCTGCAGCTTCGGCCTATCTGATCCGCTTTTATGCTCGAGTCGCTGGTGCTGCTCACACAACACACTGCCTCTTATTTAATTAGGATTGGGAGAACCTTTGGTTTAAATGGGGTGGGGATTTTACCGTATAAAACACAGGAGAGAATCGAATCCCAAGGGCTACTGCAAATAACCTTTTTTTTTTCCTGCTTGATTTAGGAATTGGGCATTGATCTGTCACGCAATTTGTACTAGCATGCTTCTCCCAGTGCTGCATTTCAGCTTGAAAGACGCTCAGGCCAGTTCATTAGCTGTCTGTAGCACACGAATCAACATAATGCTGCGGTTAGTTAATAGCTTTCTGCTATTTTCCCCAGAGCCCGCCTGTCTGCAGCCTCAGAAGCTGAAAACCCCTCAGCATCCCCCTCCCCCCCCCTTCCTCTCCTTCCTGTATCTTTATTAGGGGCGACCTTTTACCCCGTGAGCCCTGCCAGCGGTCGTGGCCGAGCCCCCTGTGAAGACCAGGGACACTGCCCTCGCTGCTCCTCCGTCACTCCCTATCACTCCTAAACAGCCAGTCACATAGGATTATGAGTTGAGGGAAATCTCCTGCTCTGCATTGACAAACATGGCCTTGAGACTTTCAGGACACCTGCCATTTTTTTTACCCTTCCATGACTACACTTTGCTACCATATGTACTGTATGCGATTTAGAAATGTTTCTGTATGAATTTCAATGATAAGACATTTTATAGTTCAGTACAATTACTGAAACTATATATATATATATATTTTTTAAGCCAAATTGATTAATAATGGCATCTAGAATTTGAAATGCTAACAGAAGGACAGTAGTGAAAATGTCAGAATATAAATAATAAATTAGCATACTAACTGAATAATTAAACAAGCTTCTAATAAACAAAACATAACGCAGGTCTTCAGTACACAAACCCGAAGTACAGCATTAGTTCAACATGGATCTTTTATTATATTTTTATTTTCAAATGTCTTGCAGTTAGTATGTCCTCAATGGTGCATAATCAGTTTGCTGGCCCTGACTGTGGGCAGCGGTTTACTCTTCAATGTCATCCCCAAGGCATGGGGGAGTGACAGGTGAGGGACTGCCACCTTCCCACTGTCATCTTCAGCTTTTCTCCATGTACTCTGCATGTACAAAGAGCTGCGGTCAAGTGAATCAGTGCCTCTAATGCCTAAACTGCACGCGACGTGCCCTGTGGTGAACCGCCGCCTTGCCCAGAGAGCCCCCCTGCCTTCTGCCCTGTACAGCCCCCAATCAGCTCCAAGCTCCCTGCAATCCTGTCCTGGTGAAGTGATTGCAAGTGTATGGATAGTTTTATTAGGTAAATATTGTAACTTAGACATTTGTTATTCACTACCAGTTTAACAAACCTCAAAAATACCATCCACAGGACCCAAAAAGGCGAGTTGAGTGATGTTGAGCGTTCAGCTTAGCACTGTGTCTTATGGGGGAAGGGCTCATCCCAGCCTCCTGTTCCTGTCCATGAAGTGCCAGGGGAAAACGTGAGACACACATGGACCAGTACAGCCCCTTTCAGCTCTGACTGAGCATTGTCACACTAATGTGGTTCTGGGAATATCTGGGAGACCTTTTCTAATTTTTAAAAGGCCCAATTTTTACATAGCTTAGCAATATTAAGAAAAAAAGACTTGCAAGAAGAATGTCAGATGCAACCCAACACATGGAAGCGCTTCAGTTTAATTGTGCCATAGAATTTAAAGCAACATTTAATTTAATGATACAGTCATAAGTGTTGAGGTATAGATCAGGACCTCATGTGACCAGGCAGGTAAAGTGTTTCCATAATACCTCTTTCATGCCTGCTTTCCTATATTTAAAAGCAATGTTCTTCTGATCTATTAAAATACATTCTTTCCTTTTTATTATTTATTGGGTCATACCAAGCACATCTCTGAAGCAATGTGAGAACGGCGAGTGACAGTGTGACTGGTCATCCTTCACTCTGTCAAGTTTAACTAAGACCAGTAGCTGTTCAATACCACATCCATCAAAGTTACTCAGAGTGCCGACAGCCTCCAGTGTGTAAACCATCACAATTATTCCACCCTCTCACATTCATGGTGAATTCCCTTAACAGCCAGTGGAGTTTACAGGTTAATCAGTCCCGCGTTTGGATCCGCCCTGCTTCTCACAGGTCTTTTCCACAAAAAGCCTTCATCTGTAGTTCAAATAGAACAAATGATATTTCAAAGAAATTAAGACATTTTTACATGATAATGTAGTAAAATGTGCTGACAAAGAATCCTGAGAGAAACAAATGGCTGGATAAAAAACTATGATGAAAAACAGTAACTGCATCACGTTAATGTTGGTAGTACTTCCTTAATGCTGTGTGTGCGCTATGATCATGTTTAACTTTTTAATATCCCTTCTTGGGATCAACAAAGTTCACCTTATCTTATCGTATCTTATCTCATCTCGCCTCATGATGCGAGTGATTAGTATAACAGTATCTTCAGAAAGACTGCCTGAGAAAATTCGGGCTCAGACTCATCACAAAGTTTACTAAGCCCGCACAGCGAGCCTTTCTATTTCTGCTTAATGCACTTCCTCCTCCTGTCTCTGGCTGCCACTTGGTGGTCTTTGTTAAGTTCCATCTCCCAAGTCCAGAGACACCCAAGGTCCCTCCCTCCCTGCCATTTGGAAGCTAGCTTTTTAAAAATCCACCGGCAGTAGTACACACATGCAGGTTTGTAATTATATCTTTATAGGGACTCTCCATTCATCTTGATGGGGAAAAACTCTATCCAAACATGACAACCTAAACCCCTACCCAACGCTACCCTTAATGATAGGTAACCAAACAAAAACACGACACTATTGTTTTTTTGATTGCATTCACAGATCTTTGTGGGGATCTGAAAAATGGTTCCCACAGCATCAACATAAGCTTTTACCACATAGTGGGGGACATTTTGTCCCCACAATCACAATGTAATATAAACCTAATCACCCCCCCCCCCCCCCCACACACACACACACACACACACACACAGACACACAGACACACACATATGCAGCAGCATCCAACTCCACACACCATGTTCCAATTTGCCTGCGTCTACATTTCACACCACCAGCGACGGCACTTGCAACATTAGACAAATTTTCCTCCTGCTGTGATACACGTCCCTATCCAACGTTCAAAGCAGGTTTTGCTGCTACAATGTAATATAACGCACTTGAAAACGAAAAGGAAAAGTTCACGTTAAAAATCCAATTCATTTCTTTCAGCTGTTTCCCCTTGAATCGAGTGGAGTGCAGTTCCTGTGTTTTTCTGTCTTGTGTACAGGAAAGTACAGGGTTCTCTCAATGGTGCTGCAAGCGATGCCACTCACCTTTGGCACTGTGTGTCTCTGTGGGGCACCCAGCTCTGCTTTATTTATAATCCGGCCAGCCCAGCGCCATGACCCTCTTCCCCTTCCTCTCCCACGTCGCAGCACAGGGTCACACCCCCTCCCTTGGCCCCCCTCCGCCGCCGCCATGCTGCCTTCCACCCGGGCTGCAGGATGGCGGCCAAGGCAAGCGCTGGTGTCCCACAGGTCACGGGGAAGCGGAGATTAGAACAGAGCTGGCCAGGAGCCAGCCAGGCAGGCCCCAGGGGCACATTCAGGCAGTGGGGG
>JABFDZ020000022.1:12827123-12849378 GCA_019775955.2 Pollimyrus isidori
CCCCCCCCCCCCCCCCCCCCCCCCCCCCCCCCCCCCCCCCCCCCCCCCCCCCCCCCCCCCCAACTTGACGTGATGACAGGTCAATTTCGGCGTCTTTGTGCTGTGAACCCTGTTCCCGCAGCACAGGCCTCCTTGTGTTGTTTCTCCTTCCCCCTGGACTTTGATTTCTCCTTTGTTGTGTCGCCTCCTCTCCTGACACTTGGCGACAATGAGAGATGCAGCTCAACAGTGACCCTTCGCACTCCGGCGCTGACCTTTCGCTTTTCATGCGTGACCCTTGACCTCAAACCTGACAACTTGATTAATTGCTGGGGGTTATGATTTATGAATGTCTCCTCAGCATGATTAACAGGGCAACAGGTGGCATCACCATCCAACTACAAGGGCACGATGTGGGAAAGAGGGAAACAATATGAAGACTGTGTGCAGGGCTGTGGTTTTGTCCCAAAATGGCACCCTCTTTGGTTCAACCATACATCATCTTGACTCTAATGTATTTGGTCAGTCCTGGGATATTTCCTGGATATTGTTTTTGGGCAAGTCTGACATTTTTCTCCAGTCTTTGTAGTCAGTTCACTGATTAAGTACAAAAGGCACCGCAGACATTCACCTCTGTGTCTCTGAGGCTTCTCACTGTTCTTCGTAGATGCTCCTATTAACAATCTGATGCCTGTTAATAGGCCATTGTCTGTGACATAGCTGGTTATTTTTTTAGGTGGATGGACTCACAGACCAAGCCAATATTTTTTCCTTAAATTAAATATATTGAGCATTCAGCAGGGACTTCCTCCTTAAAAAAAACCTCAAACCACACCAACACCCTGCCAAATCTCTGGTGCATTTCAAAAAAGAAAAGATATTCTTAAACATGTAATACACTACACAGAAATGTCACTTAAAAATACTATTTGAAAAATACATTTGTTCTAAAAAAAATTACAAGGCCATCAATGGGGTCTATATTTTGCATCAATTGCAAGGTTCTGTGACATATTTACTTTCTTAATATTTAAAAAAAGAGATGACGAATTGCAAATAAACACAGAGCTTTGGTATCACAGAACACAGGAAGGACTTCAACATAAGGTCTCATAATGGTTGAAAATGGTAAGCAGTAAGTGTTCTGAGTGCAGAAGTTTGATTGATGGTCCATGTCAAGATGTTCACTACCTTTTGCCTGTCCAAATGACATAGAGAGGCAATAACCCAGGCCTGGCCTGGCCTTCATGAGCGACATGCAAGGGTTGCATGACACGTCACTCTCTTATCCACACTGGCTGCTCAGAGTATGTGAGTATCAGGTGGCCACGCACTGACTCCAGCACCTACAGTACCAGTAGCCCTCTGCAAAACGGCCGTCTTCAGTATCAGGCAGGTGAAATACTGACCAGACACCTCGATGTTGACTTGAACAAGACAGATAATTAGGCACGTCACATTCCTCTCTGTCGGCTTTTAGGTATGGCACCCCAAAGTAAGTCAATGTGCAAGGTAACAGTACTGTCATCTCAATATAAATAGGTACAACCTCTGTCAAACAAAACTGCACCTTGGTATATTTGCTGTCATCACATCCGTGAGTAAACCTGTAGTAAACAAGTAGCACGTAGTAGCTCAGGGAGTTCTCTTTTGTAAAACTTTGTACAATGTAATTGTAACAGCTTGACATATATCTCAGTTTTATATACTGTAGTCCATAAATAACTACTGTAAATGATATGTTTAATTATACTTCTCCTGGCATTAGCAGTATATTTTTATCTGTGAGAGGTGTCAGTTAGTTGCTAGGCCGATGGAGAATATTGAAGTGCTAGGGGGACGTATCTGTATGGTACAGGGAATTTGGGAGTGTGAGAGCTGTATTGATTCAGTGCTAGCAGCTCCAGATATGTCCGTGATAGTTAGTTAGTGTCCCCGCTCTGGCAGCGCAGCCTTCGCAGCAAGGCGAGCGAGTGACGACCGGGTGGCATAGTCATAAATGTGAACCTAACTCACGTCAGCACCATTTGCCCATTCACGTTTCCAACAGGTTCTCCACACTCAGTAAAACACACATTGTTGAATGTTCTTTGATAATTGGTGGCCCAGTTTTAAGAAATGTGAAGGTAGCAACGATCAAACTCAATTGTGGCCCTGGTATTAGAGGCATCAACATTTAAGCAAATTTAAACATTAAAATTTAAACATAAACTTAAACATTAGATGCTAGTGCTAATGATGTCCAGTTGAAGCAATCAGAGATCACAGAGAGTAATTGTGTATAAATATGCAAATTTGTGAAGGAGATGTCAGTGTCAGTAATGTTCTTTGGCCCCAGACATGGCAACGAAACGTACAGCAGATTATTGTTGCTGTATCGCAGGGTGTATGAGTGGTGCCCGGCAAATAGTATGGGTTATATAGACAATTAGTGGAAGTTTTGTAGTTTGGCTTTTGAAGAGGGACAGTATTCACCCCTCATCTGTCCAAAAGCATAGCTCAAAGTCTCGAGGCAAATCGCTGACTAGCCAGAGCCAAGTCCAGGCAGCAGCCAAACTGACATGATAGACCACCTGCTAGTCGCTTGGAGTCGTCACCTAGGGTTCATGTTATTGAGACTTCTCCATGCCTTTGCTCATGGAGGTCTGTTCTAGCATAATGTATGTCAAAGCAATTTAAGAAAAATCAAACCAAATCCATTATTAGAAAATAGGTATCATACAAGGCTAAAACATGGACTTTTGAATGCAAGATCTTTAGCCCCTAAGGCCTTACTTATAAATGAAACCATTACTGATTTAAGTCTTGGTACCCTACGCCTTACTAAGACCTGGCATAAACCGAATGAATTTATGGTACTAAATGAATCTAACCCTCAACCAAATCACAAAGGTGGTGGTGTTACTGCAATATTTCAGTCGATCCTAGGAGTGTCTGAGAAAAGTGGTTATAGCTTCCGCACATTTGAAATTCTTGTTCTTAATTTTGCTGGTTCATCTCAGAACAGTTCATTCATTACCTCCAGCCATCATTGTCATTTGTACAGACTGCCGAGTCCCTACAGTAATTTTCTAAATGAGTTTGCAGATTTCTTAATAAACCTGGAGGCCATCACTGATAAAGCTGTGATTGTGGGTGATTTTAATACACATATGGAAAATGGCAGCGAAATGCTTGCCATAGTGGGGCCTAATCATGCCTGTAAATATACTCTGGATTTGTCATGGACTCAGATGGACTTGCAGCTCGCCAGACAAAAGAGGGTTTATGTAAACAGTAGAAAAAACAAAACCAGACCTTGAGGGGTCAAAGCTAAAAGGGATAACTAAGGCAGACAATAAAAGGATTAGGGCTACCAGGAGCAGGTTGAGAACGAACGGACAGACGGACGGACTCACTCACTCACTCACTCACTCACAAGACTAACAAAGGGCAGGTGAGGTTAATCAACAAGGGTTGGGCAAACCAGTCACAGGTGAAACTATAACTAGACAGGAACTAAAGGAACTAAACAGGGAAACTAATAACTAACCAAGAAACAGGAAAAACAGAATCTAACACTGGGAATAACAAAGGCTGATAAAACATAACTAAGGTTTGAAACAAGAAACCAAAATGAATACAAAATCACAGGACTAAACTGATACAATAGAAAGCCTAGGAAGAAAATACAAAATCAGAGGACGTGGGATTCAAACACAAGACAGAGATGGTCACAAGCAACCACATGCTCAGTAAGCTGAGCCATGTGGCCAACAGGGAGCAGGGAATACACAAAGACTGACCACAGGAGGGACGGGATGATCAGCAACACCTGCTGGCCAAATGGGGAAGGGACACAGAATGGAACAACAGGAGCTGACCCTGACAGGATTGGAGTCTTAGTCACAGTGTCCAAATAGAACAAGTATCTATTTTCATCAGAATCCTCCAATTTCAGATCTTTGCCTCTTAAAGTTTGAAATACAGTGTAGCCTCCCATCTGCACCAACTCCTAAGTACAATATCAGTCATTCCATAGCCTCATTAACTATCACAGTGCTTCTTGAAAAACTGTCACAGTCCAAACCTTACTGGTGAAAATAACTGGAACAGGTATATGTGAATATGGAGCAATCGTAAAGATAAAAGAAACCTTTACTCCAGAAATGTCTGTGACCTTAAACACACTTTATGCAAGGATGAGTGCTCAACTAAACTAGACGTTTTAAGAAAATTAGGAAATAATTAAGAACTTATAGACCAATCTTAAATCTTCCCTTTATTTCAAAGATCTTGGCGAAAGTTGTCATTCATCAGACCACACCGTAGCACAGAAACATTTGCTTTGAAATATTTGCTTAGGGGTTCTGATCAGCTGGTGATTAACTGTATATTCTTGTCTGTGGTACCAGATCTAACTGCAGACTCCCATAGACTATAATATTCTCTTGGACTAGCCAGAGTCTGTGGTTGGCATTAAGAGGACAGCTCTCTCTTGGTTTTACTCTTACCTATCAGATCTTTATCAGTTTGTTCATGTGACTAATGCATCCTCCTTGCCCACTACAGTTAAATGTGGTGTCCCTCAAGGATCAGTGCTGGGCCTGTTATGGTTCACTTTATACATGCTACCACTCCTCCTGCCTCTTCTGCCTACTTATGCTGCCATAGCCTTATCTGCTGGAGCTAACATATGGCACTCAACAGTTTGCACTGTCTCTAGTCTCTCCAACTTTGGGTAATGCATTATTTATCCTTCCAAGCCCTCATGTGCTGCCTAGAGAGCCCAAAAGAAATCAATATATCCTGCCTAGCCTGCTGCTTGCGACACCTTACTACCTGCGACATCATTCTGGGCCGTCCACCCTTCTGCCTGTGATGTCTCTACTACCTGCCTGTTACCTCCAGCGCCGTCCACTCCTCCTGTGTGCCCCACGCCCACCTTGTTACCTCTTGTGATTACCCATCGTTTCCACCTGTGTGGCGTTGCCGCTCGCCAGTCCTGTGCTTGTCTTGTGTTTTTAGGTCTGTGTCTGCGTCTCTTCCGGCAGACGCGGCATTGACGTTGTCAATGTGTGTGTGTCAGTGCAATAAACCCCGTTTTCCCGTATCCTTGCCTGGACTCACTCTGTTCGCCGCTCCGCACAGACCGCATACCCAACACTGCCCTGCTGTTGACTTCCTCTCCTGGCCCTTGGAGGATGGTTTCCCCTTTGAGCCGTTCTGATTAGGAAGTTTTTCTTGCCACTGTCATCCTATGTTTACTCTTTGGGGGCTTTGGGTCGGGATAATGTAAAGTACTTTGAGACGACTTAAAGTTGTTAAAATACAGTATACAAATACAAATTAATTTTTCTGAAAAGTGAGGAACTTTTCCCTCAGTAGTGTTGCTACAATAGAAATGGAATTGGAACAGAATTAAATGCTATGTAAGGTTTTAAATGTGTGTTGATGAAAGTCTTTAAAACACACAATACAGAAATGACAAATTTTGTCCAAGGCAGTACTGAAATTGACTGATAACCAGATACAAATTGTCCTTCTATTTACCAGATAGTTAATGAGGTTTTTCAGCCGGGTCTTTGCTGTTACTTTCCCTCACTTCTGAAATTCATTATGTTGGAGTCACAGAAGGTTAATTTTGGTCAGAGACCTTGCGATTGAAGGACCTGACCTCTCACACCAGCCATGACACCTCCTTGGAGCTGAGGTGACACAGAGGGTGACCTCTGACATGGACAGTGGCAGCGCAGCACTGCAAAAAGCCTCTCTCTCTCAGGGGGAGGAATCCTCTCCACTCTGAGGAAATCATGCTGTCCAGAGGACACCCCCATGTCCTGTGTCACCTCCATGGTTGCCGCAGCTGCAGCCAAAGCAATGCACCCGACCTCAACGACTTCTTGCCCAAGTTCCTGCCAATGTGCCTGCAATGTGCATTCTTGGATACTGTAGTTACTAATTATGAATTTAATTTGCATTTTATACTTAGAATGGTGAAAAATTTAAGTGCACCAACTAGTCACTTTGACACGTTGTCTCCTTTTTTCCCCATTCTCACTGCCTTCAGAAATGCATTTTTACTGGTCCCCATGATACAGTGTATGCACTCCTCCCACTCCTGTCTTCTGCTCCCACAAATATCAAGGTCTTCATTGTCACTTTTCTGTATTACAATGTGTTAGCTGTGTTTGTGTTTTGCCCTCGACAAACATCTAGCTGCTGTCTTCACATTGTCACGCTTGATCTGTTCAGAAATGCTATATAACCTGCTATGTCTTTATGGAAAAAAAAGCTCAGGTGACCAACTGACACTGTTTACCCCAGTTTGCAAAAACTGTGCAAGACGCTGCACGACATCAGAGCTGCCACTCAAAGCAACTCAGCACACGGCAGGCAGCAGAGCTCATCCTGTGATAATTATGCGAGCTCTACGTTTAATTTACTTTATGGCATATGGAGGGATTGAGAATGCAGGCGCATAAATGTCTTGCAGAAAATTATCTGATATATGTAAATATTATCCAAAAGAAAAAAAGTTACAGTCCTTAGCAGATGTTGGTCTTACAGAGTCAGGTTAAGTAAGCAAAAATGCATTGCGAGCATAGCAGGTGGAAGGCACTCGAATGCCAACAGCTAGCTGGATGCTGCGTTTCGCTTAGCTTCCCGAACGGACAATAAGTATGTGTGCCCTGTTCTTTCACTCGGATTCAGTCATTATTTTCCAATCTCCTTAATTTATCCTCGCCTCAGTGTTGTTCGTCCACGGTCATTCTCATTCCCTTTCTCGCCTCCCCTGGGTGTCCTTGCTCAATAATTGTCATTAATTGATTGACAGTTCTGATAGACCCAACTCACCCCATTCTCGTTCTCATGTCTGTTTTTAAATGAGTCCTTGTACAGCCAATGACCTTGTCAGCTCGTCAACCATCACCAAATCAGAATGGAGATATAAATGACAAACGTACAGGATATGTATCACACTCCACACTGCAGCAAACAGAAGGCAGATTTAACCACTCGTGGGACGTCTTCAGACCAGCCTGTGTTCAGCTGAAGTTGATAAAGTTTAATGATTAACTTCCACAAGACTGATAACCCTGATTAACTTTGTGTACTTTTAATTAATTGTATTTTAATTGTGCTTTTAATTAATTGTATTTTAATTATATAGCTCTAGCTCCTGGATAAGTGTTCTTGAAAGTAAGTCAATAAATAAACTTCACAGTTCAAAAAATTAAGATGGCAAATGTGTTCTAAAGTGTATTTAGACAAACTATAAACAATAATAACTGTATCCACTATATGATACAATTTAGGTTTAGAACTGCTGATATTTTGAGCAAATCGGGAATTTTTTAACATGTGGTCATAGGTTCAGGTTGTACCAGCACACCAGCAAAGCATTCATCTTATGTGCATTAGCTGAATCACTTTAAGAAAAATTTCCAGCTTGCAACTATACAATTCAAATTAATGCAACTTGTCTTGAAAAAAAAATATGCCATAACACACTATAATGGACAGTTTTGTTTGGGTTTTCAGCATTACAAAGGTTTTACAGTACACATATTTTACTGCTTTACACCAACCGATTTGCTTAATTAATTCTGTGTTAAGTTGGTAGCTGTAAATTTATTAGGTACACCACATTTGTTTTTCCATAAAGATGGCAAAAGACCTTTTTAAGAAAGATAGATGCTAAAATGGATTAAGGACAGTGTACATTTTATTAGAGTATAAAAGTACTTGGAAATAAGGGAAACAAAAAATAAATTGTAAAAGATAATTACAACGTAAGCTAACTTCTGTGTTGTCGTGGAAAGTGAGAGGAAGGCAGGAAAGAATAACAGTGGGATGAAAAACTTTGCAGAAAAACAGGAACACTAAGCACCGTGCAGATTAACGTTGACGCAAATTCTGCACCACGCAAAAGCAAGTGGATGTGCCGGGCCAACCGGCCTGGCCAAACCATTGGCATTGGATGTTACCAATCTGTAATGGATTGATACATCCATCCATCCATCCATTTTCCAAACCGCTTACCCAACTGGGTCACAGGGGGTCTGGAGCCTATCCCAGAAGTAATGGGAACAAGGCAGGGAACAACCCTGGATGGGGGGGGCAGCCCATCACAGGACACACTCACACACACATGCACACCTACGGGCAATTTGGCAACTCCAACCAGCCTCAGCATGCCTGTGGGGGGAAACCAAAGTACCCGGAGGAAACCTCACGACGACACAGGGAGAACATGCAAACTCCACACACATGTGACCCAAGCGGAGACCAGAACCCAGGTCCCAGAGGTGTGAGGCAACAGTGCTAACCACTGCACCACCGTGCCGTTACATGTGCACTGCAATTTGATTGCTATAATCGCTCTAAACTGGAAGTAACAAATACTGTTCGACCCTAGCAGTGAGATTTATTTGAGTTTAAGGCTCAGTGCTCGGTTCGGTGTGAGTCTTGTTTTCTGGGTATGTGATGTTGGTTTATCAATTCGAGTTTCACAACCAGGTATCTGTCAGCGGCACCAAGGTTTAACAGTAACCCATTTCCTGCGGCGCTGTCCCATGGTTTGCCTGGTTTCATTGCTGGATGGTCTGGTTGGGGTGGACTGTCTTGGACTTTGTCAGTTTTGGAAGGACCATACAATGTGTTGTACCCTAGTTATGCGACTCCCATCTATAACATGGGAATGTCATGGTTAGCAACACTGTGCTGTTACGATATGATAAAGTTTTATCAGTCTGGCTGGAGTCTACCTGTAGTAGGGCTCTTACAAACTGAAAATCTTTGGTGCCAATTTTCCAGGAATGAAAGCTACATCAAAACATGGAAGTAGGGTCAGTTTTTCATCTGTTTTTCATACTTAAAGTAATATTCAGTCATAGAATATTTTCTCATAAGGCATTTAGATGGATACATCAACATAAGTCAAGACACAAGATCATGTGCAAATGCAGTAAACAGTCTTCTAAACAAAAGTTGAGCGAAATCTTAAGTGTGCCTTTTATTCATGGATATCTTTAATTTATGACTAATTTAAAGATGGATAGGCAGTGCTTAAGCCGATGCAGAAAAATATTTTGAAAGTTTCTGTAAGGAAACAATAAACTGGTCTGTACAGAGGTTGACTTTGGAGTCACTGCTGATAAACAAATACTTTTAAATTGTGCTTTCTGTGATGGATAGGCAGTGCTATATAAGACTGGTCTTTCTGTAAACAGAGGACAAGTAACCATTTGGAGATTCTCCACCCAAAGAATGTGGTCATGTGGCCACAGTGGACCCATTGCCTATTTGAAACGCCCCATACGTTTTTGAGAGTGCCGGTCAAGGACAACACATAAGGGACCAGTGATATGTTCACTGCTGCCATTCATCAGCCTTATAAAAATGAGATGTAAAGAACCCTTGGTGGCACTTTGCCATTAGGGTGTGGTGGGGATTCACTGCAGCTAAATCAATGTCAGTCATTGCCTGCTCAACTATGAATATAAAGACAAAAACTGTCTCTTTTGGTAATTTCATTTGCAGCTACAAATACACAACCATCCGTGACAATTGGACATCAGACAGAACCGCCGGCTAATTTAATTGCAATAAATGAAAATGATAATAATAAAAACAATAAATAAAAACTCTTATCATGTTGTACATGAGTCATTGCATGTTCAAATTTTACAGATGTATCCTTTTAGATTTCCTCAAGGTCCAAGTCACAATGAAGTCTTCAGTGCTTGTGAGTATATCCAAAAGGAATGAACAAGTGTAGTGTTACATTTTAACATTTTCAAGGCACAAATATTGAACAGTTCAATATTTTCAATCAGTCAATAAAGTTTGAAAAAATATTGTTACCTAAGCCCTAATATTTTTTTTTTATTGAATAAATTGTGGAATTGCCAACAGTATGAGGTAACATTTTAAGCCTGCAAAAGTAAGAACATATATATTTTTTCTAGATTTGTGTTTATATGCTTGTCATGTACCATGTACACATGCGATGCAACAAGCCAGACTAATTGGTATAAGCACCTACCCGTTTGCCTGCATATACACTACCAGTCAAAAGGTTTTGCACACACTGAGATTTTCTGCATTTGCATGTCACTCACTTAACCTTTACTGAAATACAGTTAAAAGTGTTTGCTAGCAAATAAATTTACAGTATGTTCACCATTTCAGTATCTTTATTAGCAAGAAAGTGTGATATCTTTGATTCATTAAAGTAACCCGTGGTAGTAGTTATAGCAGCAGAAAAAAAATTAAGCCATTCTTTCTACACGGGACATTAACTAGTGCATTTAAAGTTAAAAGACAGCCTAAAATTTGACTATGCCGTCACCACACACCACTTAATAGGATATTAGACGTGCACTGTTGCATACTCTTTCCATGTTACAAAGTAAAAATGTTTTGTTTGACTTATATTTTCATTGGGTAGTTGTTGTTCACTCGACTTTCCAATGATTAAGAAAAATGAAAATTTGTGGAATGTGACATACTGAGTCATTCTCTATCGTGTATCTGGTTTTGACTTTCCTCTCCTCCATAGGTCCTGCTCACCTCTATCCAAACCTCCCTCAGATCTCCCTGGTGTCCTTACCTCCTGTTCTCTTTCTATTTGTAGGATTGACTCCCCTGGCGTGTGACTCTTCTACATTCATGGCCCAGACAACACTGTCAACCTGCCGATTCCTTGTCTGTTCACTGGTCTCCCTAAATTAAACTCACTGTATTTGGATCTTCAAGTCTCTATTACAACAGAATACCTCACTAGTTAAGGATGGACCCAGCAAAGTTGCAACAGCAAACTCCAGTATTCCAAGAAACACCCAGTTACAACATGGACACGCTGTTGCTGTCCCACCGCCTCAGTCCCCTCCATGCTCTACTAGGGGCATTCCTAATGCCTCGCCAGAAAAATACGATGGAAACCCTGAACGATGTAGAGCTTTTATGTAATATGGGTCACCACCCCAAGCTATTCCAGGATTCTGACCAGCTGCATTTTGTGCTCTCAGTCATCATCAGGAAACCCCACATTCCCTTGTGGAACAAGAAGAGCCCCATCCCCAACTTGTCGGTATTCTTTCAAGCTGCATTCCATGTTTGATTGCCCTGCTGTCGGGCAATTGTGCAGGGATTTGCTTTGCGATCTTAAGCAGGGAAACCAGTCCGCTACTTACTTAGCCCCTGAGTTCTGGACACTCGCCATGGGATTGGGCTGGCCATCATCCTGACTGCAAGTTCGGTACTGGCGAGTGCTCGACCTGGAACTTCAAGTGGAAATTGCCTGCTGGGACAAAGCAAAGTCTTTTGAGGATTATGTACAATTATCCATCGCCCTGGATAATATCATTAAAAAGCAGTGCCACTCCTGGCCCTGGATCGAATAGCCCCAGTACAGTCCAATGCCAGCATACCCAGAGCCTGAACTAAGGCATTTGGGATGAACCCATTTCCCCCAGAAGAAATGCAGAGGTGAAAACAACTCCATCCCTGCATGTAATGTGGTGAAGCCGGGCACCACTTCTAATCCTGCCTGGTTTGTTATTTGCAAATTTCTTTATTGCTAAATATTACAAAAAAGCAGGTGGTGATTCCATTCTCCATCACGTGGGGACAGCTGCGAGTTAATAATGGGGCATTACTCAACTAGGCTGCAGGTAGATGGCTCCCACTTGGATTCAGGTGTTATCACTCACCAGACAGGAACTTTCCGCACCAAATCTGTCCAGACAGAAGCTTTTCACACTGATACAATCCAGATAGGAACTTTCCATACCAAGTCTCTCCAGACAGGAGTTTTCCACACTAAGTCTATCCAGACAAGAGCTTCCGACACTAAGTCTATTCAAACATAAGCTTTCCACACCAAATCTATCCAGACAGGAGCTTTCCACACTGAATCTATGCAGGCAAGAGCTTTCCACACTGAGTTAATCCAGACAGGAGCTTTCTATACCAAATCTATCCAGACAGGAGCTTTCCACACTGACTCTATCGAGACAGGAACTTTCCACACCAAGTCTATCCAGACAGGAGCTTTGCACATCAAATCTATTCAGGCAAGAGCTTTCCACACTGACTCTCTCGAGGCAGGAACTTTCCACACCGAGTCTATCCAGACAGGAACTTTCCACACCTAGTCTATCCAGACAGGAGCTTTGCACATCTAATCTATTCAGGCAAGAGCTTTCCACACCAAATCTTTCCACACCAAGTTTTTTCAGTTACTGGTGCTTTCGACAGCCCATGACCCAATTATCCTGGGGCTTCCATAGCTCCAGTGACACAGTCTACACATAAATTAGTCTAAGGTGAATATCAGGTCTTTAGCTCCACCCTGTCAGGTCTCTTCCTTTCAAATCCCTCTACCGGAGAATTCCTTCTTGAGAGTATAAGGACTTTACAGATGTTTACAGTTTAGCCAACATGTTTGAGCACCCTACATTTAGTTGCTGTCAACTTCCTGGAAGGGGCACTGCTTTCCAAGGGATGGGGAAGGAAAGAGAGTTATCACACAAGGCGTTGATATCACCACAATATATAATGTGTATTTAGGAAAAGGGGGGAGAACTTCAGGAGTGACACAGGCCAACACAATAAACAAAACCAAGTGACTAACTATCCGTGTACAGACAATCTTCCCTAACCCGAAAGAAAAGTGAAACAAAAAGACAAACGCTATCCTAACCCTAACTATCACAAAACAGAGACATAAAACGCCGTGCACGCAGAAAGCAAATGGCAGTCACTCCCTACAACCCCTTACACAGACAAAAGTACAGAACAGTGCAGGCAATCAAATCCAAATCGAAATCCTAAGAATCGTCAGTAATCAGGCAATAGTCAAAACACGGGTAATCAAGTCTAAACCGAGTAGCCAAATCCAAATCAAAAATGTGAGTCTAAAGCCGAAATCGGGTCGTAACAGTAAGTCAAGCAAAATATAATAATCAAAGGCAAGGAAACACTAATCACGAGCAAAAGCTGGCGAGATGGGGTGTGCAGGCGTCTTTTTTGATCCGGGGCTAGAGAGGCAGGAAACGGGAACGAGGCGAGGTAACCAGTCCATCCAGCTGACACGGCGGTTTGTGGGGAGATGAAAAATGAGGAACCGGAATCTGGGCTTGGACGGAATGGGATCTGGATAGAAGGATGACTGGACACACAAACCCACACACGTAACACTACTGATGACAGAAGAATCCTCACTATGGTACAGTCCAAAAGATCAGAAACAGGAGGTAGGTGGGTCTTTGTCAGACTAAAACTTGTAGAAGACTTAATAAACAGAAATACAGAGGCTACACTGCAAGATGTACACCATTAGTGAGCCACAAAAACAGAACAGCCAGATTATGGTTTTGGAGAGTACTTTAAGACCGCCTACAGAATTCTGGGTAAAAAAGGTCTTATGAACAGAGACCAAGATTAACTGGTATCAGAATGATGGTAATAAAGTTTGGAGGCAAAAAGGAACTGGCCAAGATCCAAAGCATACCAGCTCATCTGTTATACGTGGTGGTGGGAGTGTTATGGTTTGGCACGTATGGCTGCCACAGGTACTGGCCCACTTATCTTTATTTATGATGCAATTGCTGATGGCAGTTGCACACTGAATTCTGCTTCCAAACTCATTGGACGGTGCTTAGTCTTGCACTGAGATAATGATCCCAAGCATACTGCTAAAGCAACACGAGAGTTGTTTAAAGCTAAAAAATGGAGAACTCTTGAATGACAGTCACCCGATTTAAATGCAGCTGATCATGCCGGCTATATGCTGACGTGGAAACTTAAAGGGGCAAGTCACCGAAACAAGCAGGAGCTAAAGATGGCTGCAGGCCTGCTAGAGCATCACCAGAGAAGATACTCAGCACCTGGCCAGGTCTATGAATCAGACTTCAAGCAGCTGTTGCATGTAAGGAATATACAGCAAAGTATTAAATATCCATTGCATTAATATACACACCATTGCTCTGTCTCAAACATTATGGTGCTATGAAATAGGACAGTGTAAAAAGTTTTGTAAGTTCTACAGGGTGAAACCGAAACGCAAATAACTTCAAAGTCTGGAAAGTGCACTGATGTCCAATAATGTCTAAATTATTTGATTTAAAATATTGTATTGTGTCAATCAAGGAAAATGAATCTTTGTCCAATTTATTATGGAGGACACTATATAAAAGAATTTGATAAAAAAAAAAAATGTTGGAGTATGTGTATGTATGTATTTTACACACACGCGCACACGCGCGCACACACACGCGCGCACACACGCGCGCACACACACGCGCGCACACACGCGCGCACACACGCGCACACACGCGCGCACACACGCGCACACACACGCGCACACACACGCGCACACACACGCGCACACACACGCGCACACACACACACACACACACACACACACACACACACTATCGTCATGATATCAGGTAAAACATTTGTCACACGTGTTCCAAAGAACCCTGAAATTCTTACATTACGGCAGCGGAGTATAGCAACAGGGTATAGAGCTTAGAGTCACAGGTTCATCGAAACACATTTTTTTGAACTATGGGAGGAGACCGACGTTCCTAGCGGAAAGCGAAGTTGGAAATCGAACCCATGACCTTGTAGGTATCAGCAGTAGAATCGTTTACTTATCGCCAAGGACTTTTATATACAAGGAATTTTCTTTGGCGTGTCGTGTTATGTAAAATAATCACGGACAACCATGACTATATAATAAATTGTATATATAAAGATAAATACACTATGCCAAGTGTACAGCTCCCAGTTCTCATCTCTGTACACTTATTATTAGATACTGAGTTCAGTCACGGTGGATTACTTACAGTTATTGTGGAGGTATTTAGATAAAAATACGGCTCTCTCTGCGCATTTAATGACGCAACAAAAATGAACCCCCCCCCGCCC
This sequence comes from Pollimyrus isidori, assembly GCA_019775955.2. Classification (NCBI taxonomy): domain Eukaryota; kingdom Metazoa; phylum Chordata; class Actinopteri; order Osteoglossiformes; family Mormyridae; genus Pollimyrus; species Pollimyrus isidori. The sequence goes on from JABFDZ020000022.1 coordinate 12,842,028, forward strand.
CCCCAAGGACTGTGCTTGCGTTTAGCCCACAGTATCATCTGCTGAGCATGCAGATGTTCCCTTTGAACTGGTTAAGGGGAGCATGTTGCAGGAACGTCGGCGTAACGTCGCGGGGACGTCGGCGTAACGTCGCGGGGACGTCGGCGTAACGTCGCGGGGACGTCGGCGTAAAGTCGCGGGGACGTCGGCGTAACGTCGCGGGGACGTCGGCGTAACGTCGCGGGGACATCGGCGTAAAGTCGCGGGGCTCCCTACCTGCAGCGGTGCGATCCACGTTCCACATCATGCCGATGTTCTGACCGAGGCTCTGGCACAGAGTGATAGCCATGGGCCCGACGTTCCCGTGCTGCTGGCACAAATCAGAGGCTCGTGGAAAGGTCACCAAGCGGCACGCGCCATGCACAGGCGGGACGGCGCTGCCCGCCGAGAGAGACCCACATCTCGCAGAGAGCCCTTCGCGCGGGACTTGTGTCCCAGATGGGCCAAAGCTAATCACATTTTTATAACAGTTTTAGCTGCAATCAACAAAACTAACCTTTGACACACTGCTGCCAATGCAATTAGCCCAGGTTAGCCAGTAACATTTATAATGCATTTTATTTATTCAGCAAACGCTTCTGTGCTGGGGGTTAGGGGATTTATTGCAATTACTCTGCTCAACTTAAACAAGAAATGTTTCCATGACACACTGGCACAAATGCCTTTAACGTATCTTTGTCCCATTTCACTCTGAACGCAACCTAGCACGAGTGAGGCCTCACCTCATTGACCCCCCCTCCTCGAGTGGGGGAGCAAACCCCGCCCATGTAGGCTGTGCCACTGCGGCTGCTCTGGAAAGTGCTCCCCCTATGGGACAGGAGGGGCGTCACAGCTGAGCCCGTTTCGGCCAAAACAAACAAACGCATCGAGGGTCGGAGAAAACGCTGATCTGAACGCACAGCCTCATGGCATGTGCGACCCCCCCGGCGCCAGCGGGGGACACTAACGACGGCACACTAACGAGAAGAGGTGAGCCGCGTCGCTCTGCTCCTTGATGTTCTCCTTTCTGTACTTCATGAAGTCACGCAGGGTCATCAGTGGATCTGCTCCCACCGAAACCATGTTCCCAGAGGACCACGTTTCCATGGCGACGAGCACTATGCGGGTGTTCAGCTGCTCCTTGTAGATCTACGATTAAAAGGACGAGAAAATCAACAAACATGTAAATACAACTGGGAATGAGACGATTATCTGAATATAAACTGATCAAAAGACCTTTATCAGCTGTAACTTCAACTTATTTTTCATTATTTCCGCAGTAACTAGTTCAGTTATCTAACTTTAACTACCTTTACGTTAAAAATGCTGCAAATTAGAAGGAAGAGTGGTAGATGTGTGCTCACCGCATCAGCCATGTTCACTACGGCCTTGGCAAAGTTCCTGGTCTGGGAGGTCGAGCCACGAAGCTGCAAAAACTGAACAGAGCGATGAGATGAAGATCAGATGCTTCTAGCAAACCATACAGGGCAAACTCTGCTGGAGAGAGCACTTCAGCGTGCACTACAGTAACTGCAGAATGTGCAGATTATTAACCGTGGGATGCCACTCCCACAGTTGCTGATTGGACGGTAGGTGGTTAGCAATGTAATGCCCCTCACTCAGTTGCTCATTGGACAGTAGGTGGTTAGCAATGTGATGTAGGCATTTTCAGAATGCTTGCATGTTGTACACCTGTTATACAGAAGGCCAATATGACTACGCCAAGGACAAACTCTAAATACATCTTAATTTTTTTTTTTTTTCTTGGTTCTCTTGGGTCTTTACTAGAATCTCTCACTGGTCACGTTCAATGCCATCATGTAAGATGGTAGGCTACATTTAAAGAAAACCAACATAAAAAAATTGGCCAATTCAAAAAAATTGGGCATTCCAATTGAGCCAATTAAAATCACTTATTACCTTTTTTATTATTTTAATTGAATTTTTTAACAAAAGCAGCATGCATCTGAGGATCAGATAGCCAGCTCTGACATAGCACCACCTGCAAAAAACTGACACAGTTTCAATGAGGAACTGGCCTGCGTTTCCACCAAATTTTGTCTTGGCAGTCGGCACCATTGGTGGGTATAGCTGTGTAGGCGGAGATTACAATTGCCTCCATGCAGAGGTGTAATGTAACCAACCACAAATACCTTATTACTGTACTGAATGAGATTTGTACTTTTCCAACTTTTACTGTCACTCCGCTGATTTTTCACTCCGATACATTCTGCATGAGACATTGTTACACAGCCAGTAATACAAATAACTGTTTGTAAAAAAAAGAACATGCATCGTGCCACGACTGGGCTTCACTCACCAAGTCATGATCATTGACCACAAGCAGCTCAATGTATTTGGTTTCACTCAGAACTGTGTGCTGTGGGCGACGTACCTGTGGCGGCAGAGGCAGGAAGTTCATTTAATGCCCAGAGGCCTTCAAGGCACCTTTAAGATACCGTCTCTATAGTCACTAGCACCTTGGGTCATTAGCATACAGCAGTTATGTTTAATTGTAACTGGCCAGCGTCTGCGTCGCCGACGAACAGACATCCCGGTGCTTCCTTAAACTGTCTCTTTCCTGACTCGACTTCACAAGCAAATGTCACTGCAAATTAATTCCGCTTTAAAGCATAACAAACACGAGTGGCGAGAGGCGAGTAGGAGTGCAAACGCAACGCGCTGACATTAAGATGAGAGACATCCATACTTAAAAGCGCATCAGACAATATGCGTGACAAAAACTCTGCTGTCACGACCCTATAAAATATTACACTTCAGGAAGAAAAGGAAACATCTCTGGGTGATTGTTTTGCGGGGACCTGTACTTCTTTTTGGACTGTACCGTAATTTCTGGTGCGGAACAACAAACAAGATCATTTTCTGGTTTAATTAACCTATTTATACTGAGCGGAACGAAATGATCGTTTGGAGACTGAGGTGAGGCCTTACTTGTCTTTTGGAACGCCTAAGCCCCCCAAGGAGAGACGGCCTCCACCTGGGGAGGTCATGCTGGACATCACTGCCGTTCTCAGCGCACCCTGGATGTCAGGGAGGGTAAGGGGGCGGTTAGTGGGTGGGGTATCGGGGGAAGGAAATGAATATATTTCAGCATCCGTCAGTGCCAGCAGCGAAAGCCTACCTTTGGAATGCTTGAACGGATCAAAACGGCCGTGACAGGAGGACAGAGAAAGCAGGAAGGAGAGCACGGAAGCGAAGGATGGAGGAGAAGCGGAGGAGAGTGGACGGGGGGGGGGCAGGGTGAAGGGGACCGGCGGAGAGAGACCGAGGGGAGAAGGAGCCGGGGCTAAGGAACAAAGTGTGCCAGTGAGTCTGAGGAAAAAAAACGAAGGCAGGGATGAGGAGGAGATGGGGAGCCCTGGGGAGACAGGGGAGGACAGATAGAGGGAGAAAGAGGAGGAGTAAAGGGACAGACCACGGGAGCGGGCGGGTCTCATTTCTCACACCTGGACAAGAGGGGGGTACGTCCATGTTTGGCATCTTGTACACCTCATGCACTTTTACACCCAAAAAAAACCGGCAATAAAAAACCAAGTTTATTTTTTTAAAATAAAACAAAAAAAAAGCAAACGTACGGGTCAAAACAACCCCCCCCCCCCCCCTCAACAACACTGATTAAAAAGGGGGGCAACCTTCGGCAAACATAGCCAAGGAGGAAAGTTATTGTGAAGGACAGCTGGCCTTGGGATGATCCATACTAAGGAGGGGGGGAGGCGACCCCCACCATTTCATCAATAGTATGGGCCTACCTTGGATGACAAACCTAGGGCAGGTACTTTGCCTTTGAGGATGACCCTGGGGTGACCCCGGAGCCTCCATACGTCATGAAGCAGATGTTCCGGATTGGTGCAATCAGCCTCTGACCGACCAATGAGATTTCGGCCTAACAGCCTGTAATACAGCCGCCCCACCCCCGATAAACTGGAAGCCGGCTCACCTTGCCGTGGATCGGCTCGATGCTGTAGGAGAACTTCCCATCAGAGAACATGCCGCTACAGAGACAGAGGAGAGAGAGAGAGTAAGGGGGCAGTGGAGGAGGGTAGGGGCTCCGGGTCTGCCCGGCAGAAGTGCGACCCGGGTTCGAGCCGCTCACCAGAGGCCGTGGCAGGTGGAGAGCGCGGCCCAGGAGCCCAGCACGTTGCGCAGCCCCCCGTGGTAATAGCAGTGCTCCCCTCCCTGCCGGCACAGATGGTACATTAGGTTCCTCCCCCCTTGCCAACCTGACACAATGTGTACCAAAAAATGCTATCGTCATGGATACAGAACACAAGTCCTCAATAACAAAACAACAAACTCACTAAGAAAAAGAAAATGAAATGATGCTCAATTGGCCATTTGTACCAGTATGAGTACCGGAACACTTCTGTTGACTAAGCACAGGCTCATTCGTTACCTGATACTTGGTTTTTGCTGGACATTTTTGGTGCCCCATTGGACAAGACCCCAGTGATGATGTAACGAGTCTGCCATGCATGGGATTAAAACCAGCAACCTTTGTATCACAGGCACAAAGGCCTACCCCACTGAGAGACACGCCCCCCCCCAAAAAAGTCATGTGTGGCCCATAAAGCTTTTAAGGCAAAATAATATAAATAAACACTGCAATTATTTTCTATGGATTCCAGGAACCTGATACCGGTTTTATTGGGTCTAATGGGCCTGGTTGGTGGAGGGAGAGAGAGAGAGAGAGCGAGCTGAGGAGCAGACTCCCAGCAAAGAACGTGCGGCGGAACCCGGCCTCGCATCTCCGCTCGCTGCAGTCTTGCAGCCGCTCAGGCTGCCCGCAGGAATTACTGCAGAGGTGCCGAGAGCTCATCCCGCACCCAGCACTGCAAAAAGCCTGCATCAGACAGGAGAAGGGCTGTCCCATTACTGTATGCTGACTAACCAGATCCGGCCCAAGGGCAGGCAGACACGCGCACACGCGCGCGCGCGCACGCACACACACACACACACACACACACACACACACACACACACACATACACATACAAACAAACTCTGCTCCACCTGCACTGAGGATGAACTGAAAGCAAGCTGCGGTCGTCAGGTACTCTTTACACCTACACCGTGACGCATGACTGCCGGGGCTGTGCATACACACGCGCGCGTGTGTGTGTGTGTATGTGTCCCAGCATGTATGTGTGCGCAGGCGCATGTGGGGGCCCGCTCTCTGTAACTATAACCCAAGCACCCAGGACGCTGCAGATATTACGTAACGTCTCTGCGCAGAGGGCGTCGGTCCCGCAAACCTCCCCGCCCAAAGGGCGTCGGTCCCGCAAACCTCCCCGCCCAAAGGGCGTCGGTCCCGCAAACCTCCCTGCCCAAAGCGTGTCAGCCCCAAAAACCTCCCCGCCCAAAGGGCGTCAGCCCCAAAAACCGGAAAAAAACAGAGATGCCCCCCCCATTCTGGTATTTCGGTTTTACGAGCCCCAGCTGTTGCCGCCGACAACTAGTTGCGTTCGTCGCTCAATCCTGCCCTCAGCGCTAACGGCTCGCTTCTTTGCCCATGAGTCTCTGGGCGATTTTTCAGTCCAACTGCCCCATCTGTGGAAACTCAAGGCCATTCTATATATATTCTCTTTAATTATATATATATATATATATATATATATTTTTTTTTTTTTAAACAGTCTTGCACTTGCTGCAGCAGCAACGTGGGCCTGTCTGAATAAATAACGGCGTCGGGGAAGCGTTGTTGCAAAGAGGATAAAAATAAAAACAGCCGCTCCTCTGTGCTGTTAGATATAAACAAAATCACTGTTCGAACGAGATATACGAGCTGGGATGAGGAAGGTACAGAGTTTGTGACGGCACATCCGCGCATCAGGTGACACAGACGGCGGTCGGGCTCGGAAGGACATGCCTTTCTCGTCCTTGGCTTGTCATGTTTTAATCAGTCCAGCAAAAAAAAAAAAAAAATCATACGAATGCAGCACTCGTGCCCCTTCGAGACGTTCACGGACAGAGACAAACCCCAGCCGTAGTCCTTGAGCGTTCAGTTTTCGATCGGGCGCTGACAAGACGACCGTGGCCCCTTACTTCAGGACCCCACGTCTCTTCCCACAAGAAACTATCGTTGCAGGCTGCAGGGAGGCAGTGGAGCAGAGCTGCCCTTTAAATTTATTTGATGTCAATGGGAGCTGAACATGGGCTAAAAAAAAGGAGGGAAATTCATAAAGATGTCTGAGAGCCAGTAATGACAGGAGACGGCAACATTCGGATGAATGGAATAAAAGGAGCCGTGTTCGGTGGGGCCGACTCTGAGAGGCTGCAGCCAATCCCAGCACAAGACTCGACTACAGCAGCTACTGCAGCAAACGGGCTGAAAAACAAGCAATTATTCTTCTTTCATTGCACCCCCCCTAACCCCCCCCCCCCACCACCAGCTTTTGAAATCCTGTCACTTTGTTTTCCTTCCTATCTTCTGTGTCTTCTTCCTCTGCCAGCGTCAGAGCGACAGGGCCGAGCCAATGTGGGCCTGGGCTCCCGGCTGCCGGTTGCCACGGAAACAGGCGCGCGATTGGCTGGGCAGGGCGCCGTAGGCTCGGGGGGGGGAAGTGGGCGGGGAGCGGCTCATGCTCGCAGGGTGCGACTGAAGCACGATCGCCGCAAACGGGATGGAGTCTTCCGCAGGGGAAGGTCTGACCCCAAGACCCCGCTCCCCGATTTGCCCCCACCTACCCCCCCATTAGCCGTGTCACCGATTTCATTGAGAATCTCAGGCTCAAGTCCAGAAAGAAATACTTTAGGTCACCGGCCAAGTTAAAGGGGAACTAACCAAGTGAAACAGGTGCCGAGCGGCAACATCTCCGCAGGATTAACCCGTCTGCCTCTAACCGGACCTCATGCTGATCAACACATGCCACAGTTTACTCCCCATGTGGAGGAAGGTGTGGGGACCCTGGAAAATAATACTAAAGGGGCCCCCATGATCCACGCTCACATGCTCACTGGCGCCCCCTACTGTCTGGGCCCTTTTCTCCCCCCCTTACAGGCGGCACTGCCCTGCACACATCAGCACCCCCTTTGCAACCTGCGTCATAACTGCCACCGAGCATGGCTGTCACACTTGTTACCGTCGATGCCCCGTACCGCTCTGATAAAGGCCACATCCGCCCGAGCGTTCATCTTGTGGCCCTTCTGGACAGGATGGGCTTTTTAAGAAAAGACCATGTGGGGAAAATTAAGGGGCTTCTACCGTAAGACCACCCTCTGAGGACCAAACGTGGTAAAAATGGTAAATGGTAAATGGACTGCATTTATATAGCGCTTTTCTACTCTTCCGAGTACTCAAAGCGCTTTACAATTT